>JAPVRG010156153.1:0-12092 GCA_029783565.1 Rhagoletis cerasi | reverse complement strand
TTTAGGGAATAGATAATCTCCAATAATACTAGAATAATTACATGTAAAAAGAAAATTTTTATCTGCACTTTAACAAGTCACGAAAATAAAAAAATTTAGAGCATCTACTTTTTTATGAAAAAACGACCAGCGCGATCTCTAAAAAAAGTTAGTTTTCAAAACAAAAAAATGTGTTCTCTTTTTTTATCCCAAATAACAATATTTTGAAGTAGCGTTTGTGAATTTCCCAAAAGAGTGTTTTTTTGAACCACTCTAATGTATATACATACAATACCCATACCGTTATGGTATTACTAATTTTTTCGCTATTTGCACTTTGGCATAACATTTCGTCATACGCTTTATCACGTTTGCCTGTAACTATAATTGTAAAAAGCATTATTCTGCAGTAAATTTTGTTCGAAAAATTATTTAAATTTTTTATTAAAATTATAAAGCTTGAAAACGTCAAAATGGCTAAAAGTGTCTCTCAGCGGTTCTACCTTACTATATTTGTATCATGGGTACTAATTTGAAAAACAATGAAGTTTGTATTCAGTTAAGCTCATGTAAAATATATTCATAAGTTATTACGACGTATTGCATTTTCTTCAATTTTCATTTACCCAATAAATGTTTGCGAATTCATTACACAATTTGTTTTGATTTTTTTTTTAGAAATAATGTCGATTATAGAGTCTTCGTTTTCTGTGTGAAATACGTTCAAATTAGGCTTAAAATCGCGGTGATTTTAAACTTAATTTGAATGTATTTCACACAGAAAATGGGGATTTTGTGTTTGAGGATTTTGATTTTGGGGATTTAGATTTTGGGGATTGTGATTTTAGGGATTTTGATTTTGGGGATTTCGATTTTGGGGATTATGTGGTACACCCGCCTCTAACCGTTATAACCGTCTGTAGACGCTCATTGCTTTTTTGCTAATAAATGTTACTAAAATTAGATAGAAATATTAAAAAACATAACAGCGGGTTTTAGTGATTATGTGCTTTGTGAATTCAAACTAATATGCACTTTTTACTTTATATTTTGAGTACACGGGTGCATTATGATAAATAGTGATTTTGTAGTTCCGGTATTTATTCAGTAATTATTTTTCTAAAGACTTGAAGTTTTTATAGTAAGTAGGAAACATTTTTTAATTTCATAATTCATTGCTTTATTGTGAATTAAACATAGATTATATATACATATATACAGTGTTTTATGATGACCATCTGTAGACGGTCAAAACGGTTAACGCCAAATTTGACATCCTAATAGCAGTACATTTTTCGAAAATTCTTTTTCGTTTCTATATCTAGGAGTGTGCTCTGGTGAAGTCCAAGACCTTCCCTTAGACCCACTGTGCATCCACATACCTCAGGCATCCTCTACTAAGGAGTATTTGCAGTGGTGGGTACGGTTGCATCTGCTTTGTAATTCCTTTGTAACTTTTCCCACCTTATGAAATCTCGTTGGTGCCGAAACTCTAATCGAGGCGGAGGTTGTGGATCAAATTGGCATTTTTTTAGAAACTCTGTAGTCCTGTTTTAGGGGTGTTGAAGTTGAAGTTTTTCCTTTGTATCTATAACGCTTCCCTCGAGTGGCAGAAAAGGCGGTCGCCCACCCACGAAAAGAAGCGCTGTAATAGATTAAGCTTAATAGCTCGATACACTGGCCAGCCATGGGTTATATGATCATATGAGCAGTAATTGGGTCCTCACAACAGAGGATGGGAAAGCCCAAACAACTTGACGGTTTGAGATATTGAGTAAGTACAGCTCGATCACTTCATCAGTGGGGTGTATTTTTGCCTCCGTTCATATAAGGCACTTCAAATCTTTTTCGGTTTAGGCCGATACCAAACAGCTTCGTCAACTACCTCTTTTTCTTTGCGAAGTTGTTATAGTTGATTATAGGAAGTTAAGATAGACATGCACTTCTTCTCTTGATACTTCTATAGTGTTCGTTCGCGTCATTGCTTTTATTGTCACCAAAAGAGGCCGAGTCGGAGTTTATTTTAACGTAACGTCAGGCTCATAAAGTTATTTCTCTACGTTTCCCAGGTTTATGCGCTATACAAAAAGGACGAGCATCATGAGGGATTTGTAGAGCGTGATTTTTGTACGCCGAGAGATCCCTCTGCTTTTTAATCGCCTCTCCTTCCCAAAATTTCGACAAATATAGATAACTTGGGAAAAAATCTATGTAAGTATTACAAAAAATGTATACCTATGTATATATATATTGCAGGAAATACAATAATAAAATAAAAACTTGTTTACGAATATTCACACTAAATAAGCCAGTAATATCCCTTCTCTAGTTTTATATTTGGTCCTTTAAATTATATCTACTTTTATTTTTTTTCGTATATATACATTTTTGATCAAATAGAAGAAGAAATAAAACATCCTTCTTTTATAACATTCAAATGCATGTCCGAATTTTTTTATACCTTAAACCGTTTTGACCGGTTAAAATATATAACTCCTCAAAGCGAGAGCATATTTTGATGGCTTTTTATTATAGTGAAGGAAGTAGGGTTTCGTCTTTGTTTTTTGAGGTTTTGGATTGTCCTAGCTCTGGTCCAGGACTTTCAGACATTAACTCGAAATTGCCTATTAAATAGAAATACTTATTTGACTTTGCACAAATTTCATTTCATTTTCATATTCATTTTATTTCGTTAAATCCATTGGTGCATTAAGATTTAATCTGGTATTGCGCAATACAAAGAACAGATAAGTACATGTAAATATTAGAATAAAATCATACAGTAACAAAAATATATGTAAAAATAAGTATAGAAATATGCAAGTATGAAAAAAGTTGTTATAGAAATGTAGTAACTAGAGTAGAAAAAGAAATTGCATAAATTAAAAAATTAAAGAGAAAATTTATAACCACCACATTATGCGGCTTTATCAGTGAAATATTCAAGGATAAGTTTTTTGAAATTGCTTTCACAAAGCGAGTTTTTTAAAGACAATGGAAGGGAGTTCCAAAGTCTGACTCCATTGACAAAAAGAAGTCTTGAAGTGCTTAAATAATTAAACTTTGGCAATATAAAATTAAAGGCGCGTGTGCATTTGGAACACTTCAGCTTATCAGACAGATATTCCGGCTTTTTATAAACAAGCAATTTAAACATAAATATACAATTACGAGCTTTTATAAAGTTTCTTATGTCGCAGCTAAGTACCGAGTTTCTCAAGGTAGATAAATGATCAAATTTCTTCAAGCCATTTGCAGGAGGGAATGAGAGTCTAGTTTGTACACTATTTCGAAATACGTAATTTGAGGAACAATAAGGCTTGAGACCAGTTTTGTTTTCGTATCTGAGCGTACGAACAGTGAGAATACTCTGAGGCAGCGCAAGGTGTAGTAAATTTTTCCCACAACTTCATTGGTGTGGTCCTCACAAGTCAGCTTGGAATTTATAGTAAAACCCAAGTTTTTCACTTTGTCAACCAATCGAAGCCTTGCAGTTCCAATATAAAGATGAGGAATATCAGGGAGTAGGATTTTATCTTTGAGTATTGGTAATACATACGATTTTTGAGCATTTAGGCAGAGGACGTTTTCAGTAGACCATTCAAGAATCGAGCACAGGTCCTCATTAAGCTTAAGAGTTATATTCTGAACCATGGTGATATGGTTGGAGATATATAATTGAACATCGTCAGCGCAAGCGTGTACACGAACTTGTGAGCAAGAGTTGAATATATCGTTTATAAAAATACTGAAGGGGAGAAGACCTTGAACAGAGTCCTGTGGTACTCCACAACATGTTCCCACCAAGCCTGAAAATGTGTTGCCGACTCTAACTTTCTGCTCTCTGTTACTTTAATAAATGTTTAGAAGTTTTACTGCTTTACATCAAATCCAAAATAGTTAGCGAATTTTCCACACAGAAGGCTGTGGCTGACACTGTCAAACGCCTTGGAGAAATAAAGAAGGCATAAAAGTGTTAGGTGACCTTGGTCAAACTCTTGGCGGATATCGTCCAGTACTTTGGTGATGGCAGTTGCGCAAGAGCGAGCAGCTCTTAAACCAGATTGATAGAGACTGAGTAGGTTATTATCCTCAATGCGTTCGGATATTTGTTGCGCCATAAGCATCTCGAATACTTTCCACAATCCGGAACGGAAGCACCAAGTTTTTTAGCTAGGTGGGTAGTGATAGCTACTTTCGCATTTAAATTACATATTTATTTATTTATTTAAGTATTTAATTATTTAATAGTATACTGAAAAATGTTTTCTTACAGACAAATGAGATAAAAAGGGTATATTTAGATATTTATGTATGATTTATTACAGAGTAAACTAATTAAACATATTAATTTATAATGGTAATAATAATAAAATAATAGCAAGTTTATATTTGTTCGTATATCTTGTATATGTGTTTGAAATTCTAGAGAGAAGAAACAACATAATTGCATGTGGTATGGATTCATACGAATTTGTGCACATACATGTATGGATGTACATTAGGGTGAGCCCTAAAAATCAAATGAACGATTTTCAATCTCACCGCCTTAAACGGTAATACCTCGGTCAAATATATCACATATAAATTTTGGTCCCGATGGCAGCCGATTAAGACGTGTGGCACAGGGGTCAAAAGAAAAAACAAAAACGAAAATTTATATGTGATATCTTCGACTATAGTAGTATCGATTTTGGGTATTAGATGAAGAAAAATTATTATAATTTGTTGAGTCCTCATAGGGTAATCTGAATTTTGACACCTGTGCGACATGCCTTAACCGTCTCAAATCGGAACCAAAATTTATATACGATATCTTCGACTATAGTAGTATCGACGTTGGGGTTGAGGTTTAGGAAATCTGATCTAAAAATGTTTTCCTACATTTTAGGACCACCCTAATGCACATACAAATATGGACAAATATATATAAATCTTAAGTATGCACGTTACATAAAACACACAACAAACCTTATCATCACCCTAAGCCAGTCTCTAAAATACCGCGTATATTGAAATGCACAATAACACAAGACGATAGCAAATTTCAACGAAAATACATTAACATATATTTTTGGGCAGCACTTATCAGTAGCATAACAACCTTCAATATGGAAGAGCGCGGAAAGCGGAACAAACTTTAAGATAAATAAGTGAGTTTAGATATTACTCATTACTTAACGAGAAAAAAATTTTCTCAAGTAAACCCCTTTTGTTTGAAACTACACATGTGTCATTAGATATTTTTGGAATCATTGACACTCCGGTTTTTTCCTGGGGTTTTTGTGACTTTCTGATCTCCTGACACATTTCTGGAAATTTCAGATTTTTGTTTTAGTATTTTCGGATCAATTGAACCTTCTCGGAATATTTCAGTAATTTTTTTGGCTTTAGGGATCTGTTGACGCTTTTCAAGAATTTTCGGAACGTTTTGCTACTTTCGAGATCTATTGACACTTTTTGAAATTGTTCGAGAAATTTTATAACTTCCTGAATCTATTGACGATTTTTTGAATTTTTCCAGACTTTTGAAAACCTATGCATATGCATATTTTTCTGAATATTTCGGGTTCATTTGACACTTTTCTAATCTGTTGGCAACTTTTTGTAACTTTCGAGACCTATTGACACTTTCCGGAATTTTCGGGGAATTTTTGAGATTTTTGGCCTTTATTGACATTTTTCAAAATTTATCGGGACATATTTGAAATTTCGAGATTTTAAGGACTTTTCATAAGCTTTCGTGTTTTTTTGGAACTTAAGGGGTCTATTGACGCTTTTCTGAATAAATCGGGACATTTGTGTGATTTTCGGAAATGTTTGAAATTTTCGGGACTGTTAACGCTTTTCTGAATTTTTCGGGACTGTTTGAGGCTTTCGGGATCCAACGAAACTTTTGTGAATTTTTTGGGAATTTTTGTTACTTTCAGGATCTCTTCACACTTTGACACTTGACACTAAATATTTTAGTGCTTTTAGGCATATATCAGTAATAAATGTTTTAGAATTTTCCGAAGTTTTTGAGGTTTTCCGAAATTTTTTTGGGGATTTTCCGGAGTTAAATTTTTTTTGGTTTATTTTTGGATTATCCGAGAGGTGGGTTTGTAGGATTCTTTGAACTGCTGGTTTTAAATATTTTTGCTTACATTTTTCTGAACTATTTTTTATGTGATAAAAGTATGTTAAAAATTTTTTTATATTTCAGGTGGCAACTCTATTAAAATATTGTTTTGGTTTTGATTTTTCTTAACTTATTTTAGTGTCAAAAAGAAAAAAAAAGACAAGTTGTTACTCAATGAAATATGTTATAGGGATTACATTTTCCTTAATTAAATAACAATGCTATACGATTTTTTACTGAATATTTCATTAATTTACTTCAACTAAGACAGGTGGTAACTCTATTTAAATATTTTATTCTATTAAAATTTTCTTAGCAGTTTCTATGTAGATAATAATATTAATAATAAGCCGTTTGTTTTCACTTATATGCTTAGTAAATTAAGTTTGAGTACAAGTGGCAACTCTATAAGGTATATTCTCGTATGAAATATACTTAACTTTTTTATTTGATAACCACGTTAAATTTTTGTTTAATATGACTATCTCATTAATTAATTTTAAATTTAGCACATCAAGCGACTCTTTCGAAATATTTGTTTTGATTGAAATCTTTTTAACATTTTTTATGTGATGTGTGTAAAATTTTGGTTTTAAACTTGTCTAGATAAAAATTTAATTTAAAACCGGTGAAGATATTTAAATTAGTTTTTTTTATTTGGTCTCATGCTGTAATTTTTTATATTTGAATTTATTTGTTCTTAACTTCTTCTCTTCCTTTTCAAATACATATCTCGCTATTTGAAAGCTGTCTATAAATGAATGGAAGTGTAGTAAGTATGCAGCCCTCAGGTTCGAATCGCATTTTTTTTTTAATTTACAGAAGTGGCTAAGTAGTCTCAAGGGACATTTTGAAATACAAATAACTTTTTATTTCACATAAAAAGATTACAACTAATCAATGGCAACCCACGCTGGACTAGTCGCATTTTTGACCGGGTATATAAAAATTCCGTAAAAACCAAAGCAGTGTATGCCATCGAAAACTACAGACATATAATCTCTTGTGCACAAATTTCATTAAACCCGATAAAAGTAAAAGAATTTATGCGATAAGCAAGAAGCCGAATATTTTGCAATCCCTTATATTTGGCTGCTGGTCGCTTGATGTTTATAAAATATTTTCAGCGTATCGTAGTTTCAGTTACAAAACGAACTTTAAGCTAGCAACACATTTCGTACAGCTCCGCAGTATTAATATCGAAAACATTAAATCATGTTCAGTTTTACGCGTATAAAAGTACTTTTACTGATTCTACACACACTCGAAATTTTGGGGCATCCAGGCTTCAATGAATTCACCGACGACACTTGCAAGCAGCTAAATGCCACCGCAAACATCACCTGTACCGAACTGGATACGCGCTCCACCATAGTATTCAACAATGAGGAGCACTTCAAGATCTATGTTTCAAACGACCTTCAGAGCTTCACCTTTTCATGCATCGGCACAGCTGAGGAGGTGTTGCAAATCGTCGCCAATCTACCCGAATTGTCTTTCGGCCGACTGCATGACATCACAATCGATGGCTGTATACCCTTCGAGGATATATTCCAGCGACTAGGCATTCGAACAGGCGCATTGGTGCAGCTGCAACGCGGTGTGACCAACGCAACGCTCAAACGCAGCAACCTCGCTAGCCTAGGTAATGTCACCGAATTCGTACTCAGTGGATTCGGTCAGCTGGATGTGGATGTGCTTACGGACATGCAAAGCATTGAAACGCTCACATTGGCATGGTTCGAGGCGCCTTTGACCGCTGGCTTCCTAAAGCCGATGGGCACGCACTTAAGAAAATTGCATATGCGTGATAATCGCTTGCAAACACCCCCCGCAGGACTATTTGCACCGCTGAACTCTCTTGAGACGCTCGATTTGAGCTACAATGGTTTGAGCGTCATACCATCTGATACTTTTCAACAACTCTACAATCTCACTGAATTAGATTTGAGCAACAATCTAATTGACCGCCTGCCAGCGGATGTCTTCCGCTCCCTCCGCGAACTCACGGCGCTATACTTGTCCAATAATCGCCTAAAACAACTGGAGCCCGACACTTTTGCTACGCTCAGTAATTTGCAACGTCTCGAAATCGGAAATAATGCGCTGGACCTTGACGCCGCGTCAGCCTGCTCCATCTTCGATGGCCTCACCAAGCTGGATTACTTGGTGCTGAGTAATAATTCACTTAGCGTTTACTGCTTGTCACAACGCGCACCAAGCGTTAATGTGGCGCATAATCGTATAAGCGCGCTGCTGGTGCCTGCTGGTGAGTATCAGCCGCGTCAGTTGGCCAACTTTAATGTAAGTTACAATCGGCTGCGACAGTTGAGCGCAGAGACTTTGCTGTATCTGCATGAATCTTCAGCGTATATATCGTTGGCGCATAACCCCTGGCAATGCGATTGCGAGACGGTGCTGTGGTTTAATTTTATTAAGCTGAATAGCAAGTATGTGAGCGACTTAGAAGAGCTGAGCTGCGCTGATGGCAACGCCGTAGGACAGGTGTCCCAGCTGACGTCCAGTGATGTGTGTAAGCCGGAATCACAATTGTATTACATAATCGCGATTGTCGCACTCGCAACTGTAGCGCTGACGCTGTTGGTTGTGGCAGTTTGGGCATATCGGCGAGCGGCAGGACTGGGTGCCGGAAAGAAGAATAGTTGCGCAGAAAGTGAACTGAGTTAAAGGGAAACGGTAGTCATAGCTTCATTTCTCAGCTGAGTCATATCGCATAATAAAAACAGTAATTTATTTAAGATAAATTTTAGTTAAAAAAAAATATTTATCTGAAACTTGGTATAAAAATACGATCAAAATGAAATACAGTCTTTAATTTGAGACCTTTTTCTAAACACTTTTTAAGAAATAAAGAAGCATAACACCAAATTTTAGTGAGTTATGTTACGATCTATTTGATATTTACAAGTACATAGGATGACCTTCTTGATAGCGTCATAATACACACCATTTTTATTACTCCCAATCAGTTAATGCTATGTACATATGTACAGAACTATATACTCAGAGAATATTCCATATAACGGTGTTATCTATGGCGATTATACTGGACCGGTTTTGAAACCAAAAACACATTCGGAAAGGTATTTTTCTGTGAATGAGAAGAGTTTCAAAATTTGTTGTAAATTACGACCAAAATCGTCGTTTAAAAATTTCCGTATTAGTGTATGTAAAGTTGTTTCAAACTGTTCAGTTTGAGTTGTTTTCGCATTTTGTTTTATTTCGCAATTTAAATGAAACTTTGTAATAAAAAATAAAGAATTGAAGCAAAATTGAAAATAAAGACGAAAACGAAGGCAATGAGAAAAACATATACTTACACAAGAATTAGGGTAACTGAATGGTAAGAAAATTAACTGAAATTTTTCGATAATAAACGAAATATATTCAGTGATCAAAAATTTTGTAATCGAAAGTTATCAAATTATGCAGGCATCGAAGTTTATAGTTATCGAAATTTATTGGGCTATGAATGTCTATTGAATTATCGGAATATATTGAGTTATCCAAATTGATCAGTGTTTATCGAAAATCGAAAATTATCGAGACACAGTAACTTAGTTGTTGAAATTTAAATGTAGTTATCGAGTTTTAAAAATGTATCAATATTTTCCGAGTCATCGAATTTTATCGACTTATCGTAATATATCGAGATCTTTCAATTGGTCGATATATATTGATTTATTGATATTCGTTGGTAGTTATCGGAATTTGTTGGTTAATCGAAGTTTCAGAATTTCGAAATTTCTAGGGTTATATAAGTTTATGGAGTTATCACTATTCAGCGGTTTATCGAATTTCATCGAGTTACCATATTACATCGAGTTATCGAAATTGTTTGAGAGATATCGAAATTTATGAATCTTCCAAATTTATCGAAGTATCGCAAGTTTTAGTTATCCAAAGTTTAACGAGTTATCGGTATATATTGAGATATAAATGTTTTTGAGTTATCGAAACTTATCGATTCCCGGAAACGCACAGTAATCGAAAGTTGTCGAAATTCGTTGATAGGTGTCATAAATGGAGACTTCGAAACTTATGTTGTAGATAGCGATCGAAATTTATGAATAGATATCGAATACTATCGAGCAAGTAATTTTGTACCTTATAAGTTAATCGTCATCCTAAGATTAAAAATAAAACCATCTCCATGACTCTTAAAAAACTAGAAAAAAGCTCGAATTTCGGCAGTAACTTTCACTTCTAGTTAAAACTAAAGCGTGCTAAAGAGAGCGATTGTTTACAAGGTTGTTTTGTACGGTTTGAGAAAATAGAGAATAGACCATTGAATGTGTTCCAAGATCTGTCAGATGAGACCAAAACTTATTAAGTTCTATCATCCGGCCATGTGATTCTTGTCTGGATGACGGCGGTTAAAAGTGAGCTCAGGACCACTAAGAAAAAATCCGGGTCCGAGGGATAAATATGTGCTCTTTCTTACTTGTTCGTTCTTTTGTTGCTGTTTTTGTTTTTTTTTGGTTGGAAAATGTTTCAGGCTTGGGTAGTTTGTCTGACTATCAGAAATTTCTTATAAGAAACATGTGCAAAAAGAAACAAATGCAAATAAATTGTTTCAAAAACAATAAAAAGCCGGTCGAATTTCGATAGTAACAGGCACTCCTATTAATAAAAACACAGTGTGACAAAACCCAAAAATTTTCAAAACACACGAAAAAATCAACGCACACATGAAACTAGTTACCAAATATAGTAAAACCCGTTTTTTAGTTTTTTTTCTCTGACGTCAGGATCTGTTTTAAAATTAGTTTAAAATTTCAAGGATATGGTTCCTTATTTTTTATATATTTAAAAAATTCAATGCAACATATCATAACAATAAGGGTATAAAATACAATGTAAAAGTCTCCAGAATAGAACAATTTAACTTTTTGGTGCACAAGGACGAATAATTATTGGCAAATCCTTTTAATTAATTTTTAACCAATTTTTTTAAATAATCATATTCTTGAATTGATATTTTGTGTGTAAAATTTACTGTCGCACCCCTGCTAGCATTTTCTATCGCGAAAGTCACTAAGACTTTTTGATACGAAAGCGATACTGATGTTCGGAACTATTTCGATAAGAATGAAAGTAACTTGTGCGATAAAGTCAGACGTGCAACAGAAGATTTTGTGGAAAGTCAAATGTTCGATAAAACGTAATAGGGAATTTGGGATACCTTCGAGCTTGCAAGCACATTTGCAGAATTATCTATGCCATTTTCTTCATTCTGTTTTCGACTTAGATTACATATATACAGGCTCAATCGCACCCATTTCCCAAGAAATTTCAACTAAACATTTCGAAAAATTTATAGTGAAAAAGGCATTTACATGCCAAACAAACTGAGAAAATAAAAATAATATTTTATTTGAATGACCTTCCAAGACTTTCTCTGTTAATTTTCAAAAATTTTTAAAGTAAAAATTGTCCGAGAACCTGTTAAGGCAGGGACCGAAAATAATCGTTAAATATCATGATTTTTATGACGGAGACTGCTTTTTTATGACCGATTTAAATCTTTTATCATTGAAAAAATAAAAATCATAAAATAACGATTAAATTTGATCGAAAATAAATCAAAAATTAACAGTTAAATTATGATTTTTATCATAAAGATCATAACCGTTACGGTCCCTGTGTTATGGTGATAAAAAAGCGATAGAAATGTTTTTTTTTTTCTGTGAAATGAGTTACATAAAGAGGAAGAACTGCCATCGGGGCGATAGGCGATAAAATTCCCTTCCAGACGCTGGCAGGGACGGTGTAATAGCAACACAACATTCTTACCAGTTTTGACTATTTCTCTTTTGTTATAATTTATGTGGCGTATTAACATTTATTTTCAACAGTGTTATTTGAGCTTAGTACCACGATTTTATTTTTTAGGAAAAATCGGAAAAGCAACAAAGTCTAAGCGGTAGAAGTTATAGCTGCTATTTCGGAGATCACCACATCTCCTCAT
>JAPVRG010156135.1:0-10114 GCA_029783565.1 Rhagoletis cerasi | reverse complement strand
TATAGGTTTTGCTGTGTCATCAGTGTTCTTTGTGTGTTTTCTCCCGTAGTTTCAAACAATTTTTAATTTTGTATGTTCTAATGCCATTGTAAATGATTCTTTCTTACATTTCCGTTGGTTACCGTTGCTAGAGCGTTTTCTGCTTTGCTATCATAGTTATTGAATTTTACATTCTACTTAAGTAATAGTCACTAATAATGTGCTGTGTCTTTATTTTTCAATTCTTTTTTAGCAAAGCGAATAAATAGTAACCATACAAGAAAAACTACTTATTTATAAATGCGGTTACGTAAAGTTCTTGAGGCGCTAGACAACGCATGAATACTTTGTAAAGAAACCAGAAGCCTTCTATCAGCAGAAGCCTAGGTCAAGCGAGTCAATATTTAGTTTACTAATAACAGTTTTGGCACCAAGCAAAACCTAACCAGGGAAAGAAGTGGTGAAGTCAGTTTGGTCTTACGACGTTAAATCCTGATCAAACTCTGTTAAAACCAAGGACATGAATCGAATTCGGTTCAGCAGTTCGAACTGTTTCTGCACCTTTCTATTGTTCGATTTGTTTTTGATTTTGAACCGGGGTTTCGGTTCGGCTCAACGGTTTGGGAATTAAAAGCAAACTATCAGGGCAATTCTGGCTATGGTAGTTGAAAGTATTTTGTAAGACAATTGAAAGACAGTAAGTAAGATAGTTCGAAAGACCTAGTATTATTCTAGTACAAAAGTTGTAGAGCCATTGAGCATGTTCCAAATGGAGATGTGTATCATTTTGCTTGCGCTGCTTAAACAGTGGCAATAGCCCAGTGAACAAAGCACTGTCGTGTCATTCGAAAGATCCGAGGTTCGAGTCCTCGTGCAAAGGAATTTATTTTTCTTTTTTTAATTTAATATTTTTAATTTTTTAGTTTAATTTTTTTTTCTTTTTTTGATTTAATTTTTTTTCTTTTATGATAGAATTATCTTTTAATTTCTAAATTTTTTTAAAGAATTCTATTTTTGTCATTTCCTTTATGTCTTAAAACCCTATTTTGTTTCTTTTATTTTAATACAATTTTCTTTTTTAATTTAATTTTATTTTAATTTTTAGATTTTATTGCTTTAAACAGAAAAATAATTTTTTTCTAATTTCATTTAAATTTTAGAAACGTGCTTTTCTTTTTTAGTTTAATTAAATAATTTTTTTAATTATCTTTCTTTAAATTTTTAGATTTTTTTTAAAGAAAAATATTTTTTTTTAATTTCATTTAATTTTTAATAATAATAATAGATTGGCGCTTACACATATGTTAGTGCTTGGCCGAGCTTCTCCTCCGATTTGTGGCGTGCGCCTTGATGTTGCCACACAAAGGGGAGGGACCTACAGTTTTACGCCGACTCCGAACGGCGATTGTATTTTTATGAGAAGCTTTTTCATGGCAGAAGTACCCTCGGAGGTTTGCCATTGCCTGCCGAGGGGCGACCGCTGTTAAGAAAAAGCATTTTTATTTTATTTATTTTTATTTAATTTAACTTTTTTTTTAATTTAATTTTATTTTAATTTTTATATTTTATTGCTTTAAAAAGAAAAATATATTTTGTTTAATTTATATAATTTAATTTTTAGAAACGTGTTTTTTTAGTTTAGTTAAATAATTTTTTGAATTATCTTTCTTTAAATTTTTCGAAAAGTATTTTTTTTTATTTCATCATTTTCGGGCTCAATGATATACTAAAGTCATGGATTTGCTTTATTTGAATCAAATTTAAATTAAAAAATAGGCATTTACTGATAAGCTTCCGAGATTTTTCGGAATTTTTCCGGAAATTTTGGGTTGTTGATTGCGCTTGTTTTATTCGTAATTTTTCGTGAATTTACTTTTGTAATGGAAATTTTATACCCTAACTTTGCTTTATTTGAATGTCAGGAGATTTGAAAAGTCTATTACTTAAGTTTTTCGAATTTTTATTAAAAACAGGTATGTATACCTAATCAGTAGATTTTTTTTAATAATTGCTTTGCACACATTACAATTTTCGAAAACCCTACTCACCACCACAAGAAAACCTCATCAAAACCTATAATCACACCACAAAAGCGCCAGGTATTGAAATAAAGTCTTTTAACAAAATGCTTTAACTTAATTCCACAGCTGACTTGTCTTCATGTTGTTCAGTGAGGCATGAATTCCTAGGGATTTTACTCTTCCGCCTATGCACCACGATGCACAAAATCCGATTTTCCAATCTTGGTTAGTCGTATAAAGTTAAGAATAAATTAAAGTTATTTCCATTTTTAGTAGGAAATTTAATTTTAAATACGTGCGCAAAGACAACAGAATTGGAAATGCTAAAGCCAAGGCTGGTTGTCTATTAACTTCACAGAAGGAGGAGAGCAGAAGTAAATCGAAAATAGTAAACTGTAAATAGAATGCATGAAATCAATTGGAAGTGTGTGTGGGAAACTGACTGACTGACTTGGTTGGAAATAAATATGTATGTAAGTTGCAATTAAAGCGAAGGGTGAAAATTGTTGGTGTGTGTAGGGACTAGAATATGAAGTGCGATTGTATGGCAAGAACTATGCTAGTTATAACATATAAGTTAGTTCACTGCTAGTTGGAACTCTAAGAACTTTGCATTCTCCTGAAGAGTTGTAAAGCTTTTGTGTCGGTCTGCTTGCTTTGGTTGCCGCTTGTGTGCACCTTGGCTGTTCCCTATTTATTTGTTTTGTTTGTAGACCAATTCGGTTGCTCGGTTAGCCACAACTACATTTCATGTTTGTATATGTATTTATGTATGTATGTATGTACATGGTTTATTCCCTGGCTAGTGATCGAACATCACGTTGTTCCAACAATAAAATAATCTAAATAATATAATTGAAATCGGTTGAGTTGTTATCTGGTATTGTGTTGAATTTGAATTTACGAAAGCATTGAAATGAAGTGAGTTGAAATGAAATTGGCAATAAATGAAATAAATGAATTAGGATTAAAAAAAAAACCGAAGAAAAGTGAATTAAAAAAGCATAAAATAAAATTATTTAAAAATGTGAATAATCTATAGCAAAAACAAAAAAAGAACAGCTGCAGTATAACAACATTAAAGAAGTGAAAAAGTAATGAAATGAAATACAGTGTGTATAGGGTTATGCAAAAGGGGTTATCTGGATAGATTTGCTTAAAAGCTACATAAATACAGAAAATACTCACGAGGCCTTAGTGAAACTTTTTTTTCATTATTGTTATCGATCCTAATTATCAGTATCGATAGTTTATTATCATTATTAATATTATGCTCCTGTTATGACGTTTTTAAAATAACTCTTCTCGTTATCGATTAAGTTATCGTTTTATTCGTTGCCTCTGATAAAGATATATGTAGTTGCCATCACCATCTTTATCGGTACAGGTTTAATAATATTTCCGTCGATTTTTTCCCCGTTATCATTGTTGTTATTATGTGTTTTAAATTCATTATTGTGATTGTAATCGGTGTTATGATCATGTACGTAAACTTAACTGTTATCAGCGTAGTTATCGATAATTTTAACGTTCACTTTATCGTTAGTGGTATCGTTATCGAATATTTTATATTTCTGATAATTGTTATTTTTCATCGTTACTGATTTTCTTATCGTTATCGATATTATGTCATCATGGCAGCCGCTGTGGTGTAGTGGTTAGAAATGCGCTCTGCCACTCTGGGCCTGGGTTCGAGTCCAGTTTCCGACCAACATCAAAAATAATAAAATTTTTTTCTGATAGCGTTCCCCCCTCGGCAGGCAATGGCAAACCACCGAGCGTATATCTGCCATGACTAATGGTGATTTCGTTTCTCCCAAAAAATGTTGCCCTTCCATGGTGCAAAATATGTTTGATGTTGCACTCAACCCCGTAAAAGTGCAAGTTTTTGCCTACTTACCCTTGTCTAACTCACGCATTTCATAATATTTTCGTCTTAAGCAACCATCTGATTTTCAGGGCAACACTCTCCCCTGACAAAGCTTCAAAGGGCAGAGAATGTGCCTTTTTTGCCTTGCTAGAGTGCGACATTTTAAGAAACGAACACACAATTTTCTCACCGGTTTGCCTTTATTTTACAATCGAACGCGGAAAGTGAAAAGGGCAATGAAAAGGCGAAATTTTTTGTTAGAAACGAAATCACCATAAAGTTTCTCATTAAAACTATTTGCCATTCCCCTTTACGTGACGACATCAAGGCGCACGCCACAAATCGGAAGAAACTCGGCCGATATAATAGTTGTTGTAGCTGTTATTATGTTTATCGTTACTGTTATCGATAACTGCTTAACTCGCCACATTTCGCTCGTTTGAAATTTAATTAGCAAAGCTATTTTTCTTAAAAAAAAAAAAAAAAAATAGCAGCAAAAAGGCACATCAAAGTCCGAAAGCGCTTCTTGAACTACCCGATACTTTTTCGACTTTGTATGTGTAAATAAGGATTTTGTGTGAAACATTGCGTGTAACTCACTGTTATTAAAATTAAATTGTTCGCATAGAATTTTATTTATGTGGCAAATTAAAAATTGTACTAAATCAAAATATAAAAAAATATAAAAATGAATAACTAAGCAGATTAATTTTTGCTTGCGATTGTGAGCGCATGCATATATAAATGCATACATATGAACATACATACATATGTATGTATTTATGCATGATTTCATACGAAATATAAGTTGTAGCTTGTACGAGTATAATATTTAGTAAATTCATGTGGTTTTAAAAAGTTATGTTATACATTTTATCACAAAAGAATGCCTTAAAAATACAAAAAACGGAATGTTAAAAAAATAAATAAAGACATCGATTTAAATTCGTGTACTGCAATGACCTGAACATTATAAGTTTGATTAAATTTTATTAGATTATTAAGTTTTTATTGCTAAAATCAACTTTTATTTGTGTTTTTTTACATAATTGTTTTTTTTTTTTTTTGATAAAACTGCGACCCCTGTACCTGAAGTGAACAAAATATTATTTGCCGTTGTAATTGTAATACATACAAAGTTATGTTAGAACAAGCTAGATTTTCCTCTAACGATAACTTTGTAGCAAGCAGGACCTGCCAGGACTTCTTTAAGAGCCGAAAGTCGAATTGTTAAAACTTGTCAGAATCTATGTGGTGCATTTTTAATTTTGACACATGCTGTATATTCGGGAATTATATTTTTTCACTTGCGGGTATTGTTTCTTATTCGCGAGTCTTATGTTTAGATTCAGTATATTTATTGGGCGGAAGGCGTATTTTATGCATGTGAGTTGTATTTTAGCTCGCGAGTTTTATTTTTTAGCGCGTGAGTTTAACTCGAGATTTTCATTTTAAGCACTAGAATTTTATTTTTTAACTCACAAGTTTTATTTTTTATTTCGCGAGTTTTATTTTTTAGCTCGAGAGTTTTATATTTTGGATTCATCTCCCTTGTTAGGCGAAGGGCGTGTTTTATGCACGCAAGTTTTATTTTTTAACTCTTTAGGCCTGCAGGTTTTATTTTTAATTCGCGAGTTGTATTATTTAACTCGTAGGTTTTACGTTTCAGATTCGTTACATTTATTGGGCGAAAGGCGTATTTTATGAGCGAGAGTTTTATTTTTAGCACGCGATTTTTATTTTTTAACGTGAGAGTTCTATTTTTAACGAAGGATTTCAATTTTAGACTCGCGAGTTTTATTTTAGGTCGCGAGTTTTATTTTTAACTGGCGAATTTTATGTCTTAGCTCGTGTGAATTTTTTTACCTAGTTCTGAACTGTAAGTTGCCCTAAAAATTGTTTATTGAAAGCTTTTTAAAAGTCACGAACATTAACAAAAAAATAAACTCTATGCAAAAATTTAGTGTCAATTACCCCGATTGTACTTTTCATTAACATATCAACTCTGTGCTTTCCATACTTCCATCCAAGTCGAATTCCCCTTTTATACTTGCAGCAAAGTAAATCTGCGCAAAATTTCCGATTACGTTGTTCAATCTGCCACCATCAGCTTTGCTGCGGAATCCTTTCAGGCACGGCCTCAAGCAGAAATCCTTGAGGTGACTTCAAGTACTGCCGCCAGCTCTGTGCATTGTTTAACTCTTTTCGCATTTTGTAAGCTAGCAATTACCAACACCTTCCTTCCACACGCCCTTATCACTTCCACTACCAAAGGATTGCAAAGGAATGCAAGAAACATGAAAATTCATTTAAGGCAACATAACGGGTTCATTTCCCGCCTCCACGATTACTAAAATACAATGTGCAAAACCGACCAGCCACCCACTTTGCTGCATACCAGCGACGCCTACATTTGAGGTGTGATGTTGTTGCCCCAGGCAAATACTCTTGGCGGTACTGGTGTCGGTGCTGGTGATTCGTGCCATTCATAACCGCAAGTAGTAAAGTGGAAATCGCCGCGAAGCTAAAAGCAGCAAAGCAATAGCAACAACAACCACCCATTGATTGGCTACAACTGCTGCCGCAGAACTGATTTGGCTGAAATTACTGTGAAGGCTTCATTTCATGGCATTCCATTCATGGCACTCAATGGCCGAGGCAGAGTGGCTGCCCCCAAAAGCATGCAACACCAGCAGAGCACTGCATCCTGTTTTGGCGTGAAGTGGTGTTAGTTAGCTGGCGTAACCACTACCGCGGACGATCTCTTGACCTGCTTACGCCATTCAAATGCTACCAACAGCTGTTTCAAACTCCGATAGCAAGTTTGTGTGTCTAAGGCATGTGTGTGTGTGCGTGTGTGCGTGTATGAGTATGTGCATTGTAGCGAACATTCTGGCGACGCGGACGACATCAACACCAACCGCAAACAAGCTTTGGCTCTGCTATTCAAGTCATCAACCCATCGACCAGCCAGCCAGGCAGCCCGAAAGTCAACCAACTACTAACGCCATTATCATTTGTGGTTGGGAATATCAGCTGAGCTGGCAAAAACAACAAGGGCAATGCGAACGACTTTGCACTCTAGGCGAATATTGAATCTGAATTACTTAATCAGCGTGACTGTTATACACTTGGCGCTTTTGAGGAAGTTGGTTGGAGGAGGTTGGCACTTGCGGCTATTGCCACAAGCAGCGTCCAGGCTGTAATATCCTGTTGAGTAGACAAAATCGGAGAAGAGCTAAGCAGGAAGCTGTGTCAAAGACACCCACACACAGGCGGAGTTAAAGCAAACTCGAGTAGGTACTTGCAGTTGTGTTGTGTTGATTGCTGGGGCTGTTGTTGCTGCTTTTGGTATTATGTTGTTGTGTTGCTACTTGCCGCTGCATTTGTATCCGTATTTCGGTTGTCTGCTGCGTTTCCTTTTGAGTTGATCTTCTGCCCAGTACAATGGGGCGCGCTGTACGTTGGCAAACAGGATGTGGTCGCTGTGCAACATTCACAGCTCAAAGCGGATGGCATCGAGCAAAGGAAGTTGACGTAGGACCCACGCGCGATGTGCGGTTGGCATGGAATTTAATTTTTCTTCTGAATTCCTCTTCGTACGTTTTTGCTTAAGAACATTGCAGCGGTATTTGAGTAAAATTTTAACGAGTTACTTACTTAGGAATTCTAATGAAAATGAGTGAAGGAATTTTAATATATTCTAGAAGTTACTTTTTTAAACATCAGCCAAAGTACAAGAAAAGAAAGCCTAAAAGCTGAAACGTGGTATTTTCATTTTAAAATGAAAAAATATAAAAATACATGTTTGCAAACGAAAATGGGCTGTCTGCAGTTCCCAAGAAAAATCACAAGAAATGTTTTTCATTATTTCTGTTGCTTGAAAAAGTACTTTGCTGTTGCTGTACATTTTATTGAAGAAATAAATATTCGAGCATTTTTTTCTTGGGAGCTGCATACTGATTTAAGAAATTTTGATAGAAGAAAATTTTTTTTCCATTTCTTGTGCGTCATTTTATATGAATTTTTCGTTTTACTTGAGAACTGCGGACAACCCTTAAAACAGAAGAAAACAAAACCCACCATAGGATGATGGAGGTTTCTTCTTAGAGAACTAATTTTTATCCGTAAAGATAAAGGGGTTTAAACAAAAACTACTTGCACTGCTGGAAAAAAGTATTGGCACACCGAATTTTGTTTAATATATGCAACAATTTTTATTCTAATATTTTTCCGGTAATTTTTTATAAAAATATGATTCATTCTACAACAGAAAACATAAAAATAAAATCTCTAATCAGATTTTTAAAAAAAATTCTAGGTACACAGTTTTGTAGCCCATTGAATTTTAATATGACAAAGTGCAAGTTTGAAGTTCCTAGAAAATCGCGTTGATTTTTGGAATTTTTTTGCGGACGGTGTTATTACTTTCTTCAGTACAAAAAAAATTGTCGAAAATACTTTGTATGCATGAAAAAAATTTCCAAAAATCAACGCGATTTTCTAGGAACTTCAAAATCTAGAAAATCTGATTAGAATGTTGCAAATTTGGATGCAAATTTATTGAATTTTCCTGAGTTTTCCACAAAGTTTAGAGATTTTATTTTTATGTTTTTTGTTGTAGAATAAACCATATTTTTATAAAAAATTACCGGAAAAATAGCAGAATAAAAATTGTTGCATATATTGTGAAAAACTCGCTGTGCCAATACTTTCTTCCGGCAGTGTATGCAATTAAACTATTTACTTTAAATTTAAATCGCGAAAAATATTTCCAGAACAATAATTTTATTTCTTTTTCTTCTTCTTTCAGGTAAGATCGCATAAATGCAAAAAACCTAGTAATTATCTGATTTGTAAGTACAATTGGAATGAGAAGTTTGTGCGAAAATTATTTTGCCCCAATTTTTTACCCCCCCCAAAAAGTATCAGGACAAATATCAAGAAAGGTCCTTAACGAGTGACGAAAAGTTACGAAATATACCCAAAAGTTTCTAAAAATCCCAAAAGCTCGCAAGTAGGAGCAGAAATAGCCCAAATAAAACACGAAACGTCTCGTAGGGGCACCAAAAAGTAGCGAATATTGAGGTAGAGTTATGAAAAATACCGAAAGTTTCTAAAGGTACCGAATAATATCGAGAAACTTCCCGGACAGTTCCAAGAAGCAGATGTAGAGCCAACAAAAAGTACCAAAAACATTCTTAACGATAGAAAAAAGTGACTAAAACAACCGAAAAAAATTCTTTAAATGTCCTGAATGAATTACAAAAAGTCTCGAGAAATACCTAAATGTACGGAAAACCGAGGAATACAGCAAAAAAATCGCCGACAGTGCGGATGAAAGCCTGAACATTGTCGGACAGCCCCGAATGAAAATATCTGAAGCAAATTTTGAAAAATCCCAAAAAACATATGGAAAAGTCTTGAAAAGAGTAGAAAAAATGCCAACGATTTTACTTTCTTCAATGAACAAGATACTTTTACAAATATAGTGGTTTGATGCCTGGCTTTATCGATGGTAATGAACGCACGGCTGTTGATAGCAAATGCATGCAGCAACACTTCAAGTTAAAATATGTGTGTTATGTCCAAGAATTCGTAGAATTAGATATGAAATTTCTTTCCCATTAAAATGTGTTGATAGAGACATTTATGTGAACCAAAATGGATTAAAAATATTTATGTTTGTGCATAAAAGTTTTAAAAATATCTCAAACCAAGCGGCATACACGAAATAAGTTTAAAGAATGTGCTCTATTTTTCTGCAGTTTTATTTTTTTATTTCTTTTTTTTTTTACAGATCATTCATTAGCCTCTGTGTGTTTTCTGCTATGAAAAAGCTTGCAATAAAATCTCTAGGTAGTTCGAAGGTAGTCTTAAAGCATGTTTCCACGGCAAGTGATTCGCTCTCCTATTCTTGATCCGCTCTCCCATTCGTAATTGGCGCCCCAATCACGAACCGAAACACGTGATTCGCCCATACAAAATTTCAAGAGCGAATCACTTCATTGGTAGTTGATTCAAATCCAATCACCTTGCCAATCACGAACAAATCGTTGTCTTCTCTAATTTTTATCGGAAATTTATCGAACTCGGCGGTCAGAGCAAAAGAGAATAGAAAAACCCAAAGCAAAGAAAGGGAGGAAATGAAGGAAAAAAATAAAAAAACAACAACAAACTCTTGAATCCAATCAAGAATGTGCCGTGTAAACGGGGTGATTCGCCGTTCGTAATTGAGGAAGCG
>JAPVRG010156086.1:0-14419 GCA_029783565.1 Rhagoletis cerasi | reverse complement strand
TAGGAAAAACCCCTTCCTCGAGACAAAATTGGTCTATCACACTTTAAAATCCTACTTTAAATGCCGAAGATATAAAGAAAATTGTAATTGGGCGACTAAAAGGGTTGTCCAAAAAAAATGGTTTATTATTTTTTTAAATGCTTTTCAAATCACTTCATATGAGGGGGTGTACGGTGAACTTTTTTTATTTCGCCTGTAAGGCGAGACGCTCTAATGTACATGTATGCAATAAAATAATGTAAAAAACAAAGCAGAAAAAATAGCAAAAAACAAATTGCGACGAGGAGCAAAAACAACACTTTGCCAACAATCGAGGAAACGAGTAAGTTAAAATGAAGGATATGACATATAAACCAAATGCATTTAATAAAATAACAATTTGGGCTGGAATTCACTCAATGCTGATGGCACTTCTAAATTTGTATTACAATTTGCCCGATTCAAAGCGACGCCCGAAAAGAGAACGGGAGTTGGATGGAGCTCAATGCCCAGCGCTCGGCGTTCCTACACCATTAAATGCAAAAGTAAAGAATACCAGATTTCAGGCAAGAGCCCAAAAGCCAAGTGGGAGCTGAGTGGCAGCGAAGAATGAAGTACAATGGAGGATGAAAGAAAGGCAGTAAGGATCATGAAAGAGTGGGACGAAAAGAAAAACATTCGCTTTCCTTAAATAATTGTGAGTCCCTTTTTGTTTTTGTTGCTGTTGTTGCGGTACTTATAGCAGTTTGTAATGTTTTGTTGTACCATCTTTTTTGGTAGTTTTTGATTTGGCCAAAAATGTCTGCTGAAATTTTGAGATTGTTATGCTTTTATGCAGTGCATTCAAGAAATAATAAAAAGTGCAAGCAACCAAACATTAGTGCACTGAAAGGCATTCAAACAAACGCAGACACACACACACGCATAATGCCCTACTATTGCTATACACACATATGTATAAACAAATAGAACTATATTTTTGGCGCATATTTAAACACACATACTCACATGCACCTAAAAAGCACACATTCGAAATGTTGATGCAGTTGCATAAATACAGGAGAACTCGCTGCTCACAAAAGAAGCATTTAGTTGCAGTCGCAGCGCATTTTGCAGCAGCAGCCAAAAAGTACAGGCACACGCACACACACAAACCATGCCTAATTCGAATACACTACATTTTTGCGTCGCAGCGGTGTTGCTTGTTTTTCAATTTACCGCCATGTTTAGTGGGATAAGAATAAATGTGTGCACTCGAATGCAAAATGGAAAATGGCTTTCTTTCGGAAATATCTTCCGAGTTGCGTATACGCCGCATTGCACCGCATTACTACACAGAAACACAAACATTCATACACCACACACCGCACACACATACACATGCATATGCATACATATGCGCCCAAGTAAAGTGAAAGACTTTTGTATGCGCACAAAAGAAAGTAGCAACAACAATAACAGAAAAAACCACACAACATTTGCAAAAACAAACTAAATACTACGGATAAGTTGGCAATTTAAAGCAGTTGCCGCACCAATGGCGAGTGAGATGGGGTGGAGAGAAAGAGGATTGCCGGCAATTGGCTGCGGCTTGTCCGCGGAAGCGGATGCACTGAAGTAAGCAAACTAATATAATAAGAAAAAAATAAAAAAATATGCAGAAAATGAGTTTAGCAATGGCGGGGGATTGTGGAAATGAAAGGAGCGATGGTTTAAGGAAGTCTCAGGACTTGAAAAAAGAAAATCCTTCAGTTCTAGGAGAATAAAACATCATTCTCAACTAACAGCCACTTTTGCGACTGCGGTTTGCACAGTAAGGTGAGATAAAATGGAATTGCTCTGCCTGATGCTGGGAATAGACTTAATGTACTAAAAACTACAAACAGGTGGCCGCTGTGGTGTAGTGGTAAGCAGTGCGCGCTTCCACTCCGCAGACCTGGGTTCAAGCCCTGGTCAACGTCGCAAAAAAGTTTAGAAAAAAGGTTTTTTCTTAACAGCGGTCACCCCTCGGCAGGCAATGGCAAACCTCCGAGGGTACTTCTGCCATGAAAAAGCTTCTCACAAAAATACAATCGCCGTTCGGAGTCGGCATAAAACTGTAGGTCCCTCCCCTTTGTGTGACAACATCAAGGCGCACGCCACAAATCGGAGGAGAAGCTCGGCCAAACACTAACATATGTGTAAGCGCCAAATTATTATTATATTATTAAGTGGCTATTTATTTTGTATAAATACATACATAATTACATACCTACAGGACACATAATAATATAGCGCAGATTAATCCTCGGCTCCATGCTGAATGAGCAACAGAAAAAGCATCCAGGATGTACTATGTGCTTTCAAGAATACTCTTAACATTAGCGGACCACGTAGACTACTTGTAAGGGAAGAATCTGCGGCTCTGTTGCACGCAGCGCTAGCCTGGTAATATCTATGCGAATCAAATGCTACCACATATTCATGCCTATTACGATGCTATCCGCACGTATCTAATCCGATTCGCACTGTCATAACGAGCGAGCCCGAAATAGGCATGATTATACGAGGCCGTACACAGACTCGGCGCAGAGGGATCTGTGCCTACTGAACCACATAATATGTGACCCGGCCTATGAAAAGGTGGCTTATGACTCAAAAAAGAAAGGACTTTCTAGTTTTCACCACGTGAAAGAGCGTCTCAAAAACTATCGAAACCGGGTCACATATGATGCAGCAAAAGTCATTGCAGAAATTACTTATATTGCTATATTGGTTGATGAAACAGCTAAAGTCGAGCAACGAAGAGAAGAACTGAGAGATGATACGCAAACATTAATAAAGCATGGAAAGGCTACGACTCTTTAAAAATGGCAATAGAGCTGATACTCATAGTACTCATTCCAAATATCAAAAACTGGTTAAACCGACCGCAATGATATCTAACTTTCCACCTAACCCAGTTTCATATAAGACATGGGTGATACAGAAAATATCTTCGTCGCTTTGGACTGAAGACTCTGCACTCTGCTCAGTTGGTGAGGACTCAAATCGCGTAAATTTTCTCTGCACAGGCTTTAGTATAAATATAAAGAAAATAGCATCGATCTGGTAAATATGGCACAGAAGAATCACGGCATCGTTTATTATTTGCATGCTACTTTCTATGTAACCGTACAGTGAGAGCGTAAGCATTACGTCTACGTATGCAAAGTGAGAGCGTAACGATTAAAGCGCAACAGCTATGTTAACATGGTAACTATAGGTAAGTACCACCTCTGCTTGCTTGTAAGTCATGCAGAGCTCCCAAAGAACTCCGGAAGCATTGTCCGGAGGATGCGTCAGACTACGCCGAGCATACTTTGAAGTGCTATTAACTTATTACTTCAAAAAGGTTTGTTGTATAACACTTGAAAAGTGCACATGCAAATATTTCCTAAATTTAATAAAGAAAATGTTTGCACATGCAGCAGTGCATATATTTATGCTGCACTGTTTATGTGGATTTATCGAAGTTGTAGTATGCATTTAGGCGCTAGGTGTTAGTAGCCTAAACAGTGGCAGAAGTTCATCAACAGAGGTCTCTCACTCACGAAAGGCCACTGACATGTCGAGCTGTCCTAATATGAACTAGGCCATTATGATCGGATTTCTGAACGTAGGGACTCTCTCAAGCAGATGCCAGACCAAAAGGTGGCTACAGTGTCTCTCGTGGAGAAAAACTTCTTCACATAAGGTGATGTCAGTAAATTGTCATATGTTTGTACGTTGGAAGCGATGTCTTGTTGACTTATTTTTCTCCATGTAAAATCAAGTGTGTGGCATCAATGGCAACGCTTGTTATTATTTTTTATGATTTTTGTAAAAAAATTTTACTTCCATGAATATTTTCTACAATCAAATCAGGTTTTATGCTATATAAAACTGCTTTATTATGCTCTAAATCATAGCTGTTTTCCTGCCAAAATCGCTAAGGCGATAACAGCGCCAAACAAGAAGAAAGAGAAAGCGTTAACATATTTTCAAACCAAATCCCCATATCTTATATTGTGTTGACATATTTTTTATGATCTCTGAAAATTTTCCACGAATATTCAAGAGTTGGCACAATTTAATCAAACACATTTACTCAATTATGGAAAATGCACTCAAGTAGAAAATAGTACCCATAACGTAGTGAAAAAGGCCTTTAATTCCTCCATTTTTAATTACCTTGAAATGAATGGCCGGGATAAGATTGCCGAAAGAATACTCAGTCGGAAAAAAACCAAGAAGAAAACCGCTCCTTAGTATAGACAGTATGATATCTCACCGCGTGATTTGCATACATACATATACAGAGATGACGAAGAAAAGTAATTCTAATTTAATAAAAAACGGGTAGGTGAATAAATTTGATACATGTTTATTGTTAACGAAGGATGAATTAAGATTAATATTCTTAAGTACAATGAGGTCAGTTGAGCGCGAGCTTATTTTTCTATTACTTTGTAATAATTTAGTTATAATGAGCAACATAATAAGTTCACTTTAATATTAATATTATCCGTAACAGTAAAACTATTTCAAAGTTAAAACAATTTTGTTTACTTTGTGGCGACTATCTGTTATTCCATGCCAAACTCGGTTTATTGACAGCGTTGTACCATCTTTAATGATTAATGATGGCCGAAACAGGGGTGCCTCTAAACCAAATTTGGTAAGAGATGACGGATATTCGTTCCAAAATACACCAATTTTGCTATGCCTCTTAACCTCGATGGTTGTTATTTCGATTATCAACTGGTGTGTCACTCTATTATAAACCTATAGCTCACAGCCACCTATATTCTCCGAAATTCTGATCGTTTCGTAACTTTTTGAACTGTTGATTTCAGTCGTTATGAGATGAGTTGAGTTGATTTGAGTTCAACTAGCGTGAGGTGAGTTTTCGTAAAGTGAGTTGAGGTGAGGGGAGTTGAGGTGAGTTAAAATGAGCTGAGGTAACATATCTTAATCGTCAGTTTTACTCTATATTTGTCTCCTATCCAACTCCTGTCTCCTATCTCCATCTCTGTCTCTATGTTCTTCATTATCTTTCACTTTTTCTTTATTTTTACCTATTTCTTTATATTTACCCTCATATTTATGTTAACTTTATTTTTACCCGTATCCTTTTCTTTATCCTTAGCTTTATTTTTTATTCTTTTATTCCCTATTTATATTTTCGCCACTGTACGTAAATATCTAACAGGAAACAGAATTACATAATTACTCGTCTGAGCCGATGTCATTTGACACCCGAGATCATGCGATTTGACACCTTTTGAACTCTTTAATGAGGCGTACCTTTTCGATAAACCTAAAACTTTGAAGCATCTCAAAACTAACTTTTGACAAGTTATGGCCGACCAATAAATACCAAAAAGTCGTCGAAAGTTTTCTCAAAAGATCACCGCTTGAAGGCTTGTAAGAATTCCTGAAATTCTCCTAAGGTACGCATCTGTGGGGTAGATAGCGCGACTTCATGGGAGCGGGATCAAGTGGATTTTTTATTCATTATCGGCTTTAATGTAAGGGAAAAATAAAATTACGAATTTTAGTAAAAAGTTACCAAAATGTCAAAGCTGGTGGTAACATGTTTTTTGTTTTGCAAAGGCAGTATGCGACGCACATGCTGGCTGTCTTCATAAACCCATTTCTGCAAAGCATCAGCATGTTTTATTTCTAACCCACAGAAAATAGAAGTTCATATTCTTCACAAGCTTGCTTTATATTGGGAGTTCTTCATGGTTGTGCATATTGAACATTACTATATGTCGTGAGTTGGAAATTAAAGAAACTGATGCTTTGCAGTAATGCGTTTATGAAGACAGCCGCTCTCACATACGCTTCCAGTAAATACTTTTCGACGATCAAAGTTAGTTTTTTTTCACCGAAATTTTGGGTTTAACAATCAACTATTTAAAACAAATATGTAGAAATGCACACACCAGTATAACAGTTACCGTAACGGTGGTTTTTCATATGTTCTGGCCATCTAGGCAATTTTTCAATTCCTAATACATGAAGGTTAAAGCATAGATTTGGTAAGCATTTCCATCCTCAATTATCCACCATTTCCGCTTCATTTGTCCTGTTGAGTTTTCAATTCACTACCGCCGCTAAAATTTTTACTTCAAAAACACTTAAAACAGTTACATGAGTATTTCACTACTGCCCAAATCCGATCGCTATTTTTCACAGCACTGTACAATTTGCCTATTTGAAATCTTTACAAAATAAAATAAATATTGGTGAGAATGTGTGTTCGCATGTGGGAGTGAATTTGATTTACAACATTTCTGCGCAAAACGCACGCATATTACTACGAAAAACATGGTACATGTTATGCCAGATATGCACACACAAATACGCGATTACGAGTATTTCTATCTGAGGTTTTACAGTTTTGAGATGAATTCGTGGAAATCGCCTGCACTTTAGCTTTACTTTCAGCCGATTGGTATACGTATGTTTTTGTATGTATGTATGTATGTCATATCGATGCGGCTCCAAGAGTAACTGTGCATATATTTGACTGATTGTGTGATTGTGGGAGTAGTAATATACATATGTATATGTATCGCAACTGCGAGTACAACTCAAGTTGGACAAAATGAAAATAAATGCACAGATTTCCTATTTTTCTCTGTTCGCATTTTATCTCATTCAGCGCAGTGCCACATAGCACGTCCTATAGCGCGTATCCTTGAAGCCGCCGCTACTTTGCTATTCTATGCACTCGCTAGCATGCATTCGCATTTGTAAGTGCCAGCTTGTAAAGTGGATAAATAATTCATTTCGTTTGTAGCGTTCGATGATCTTGTGAGAAATCTTCTGCTTAAACACGCACATATGTACACATAGACACCTACATCCATACATATGTACATGCATCATACCCCTGCAGCAAATCATACTGGTTCAGAACTCGCGCCGAACTACATAGCTTTAAAAGGCACGGTCCTTGTTCTTCATCCATCCCAAATCAATGCTTTAAACTGTCTTTTTTAAAATGGCGATGTCCTACGAAGTGGCAATTATCCACTTTTGAGCTCGTTCTGAACAGGCTCCATTTTGGACAGATAAATTTTTTCAAAAGAAAAATTTCTAAATTTTCGTCCTTTCTTTCCCTTACAGATCGCATTTTATTTTATTTCATTTTAGTCCATTTTAAATTATTTCGTTTTATTTTTATTTATTTTACAAATTGCATTTTATTTGATTTTGTGTTATTTTATTATATTTTATTTTCGTTTATTTTATTTGTATTAAATTTCATAGTTTTCTCTTCAATTTTTATGCAGCACGCAACAATTTAAATGCATTAAATCTGAAAACTTACACCTGCCTCCACCACGATTTAAACTCTCGACCGACGATGTAGGAGTCGGACGTCTTCTTGCGGAGCTACTTTCGTATTGTACGAGAAGTGAGAATTTGTACATTTACTTCTCAGATTTCACTTGTTAAATGTGAGAAACTAGCACACCGCAAGTTTAAACTGTCCCACTCTGCAGCCGTTTTGCAGCAGTTCAGAGATGGTTCCGAAATTTGTAGGGCGGAACTAGCGCCCTGCCAGACTGTCTCTGAATTTTGCTGCAGTGACGTTACAAGCTGAAGCAGCTGCCTGCATTCAATTGCCACCTTCTCACAATTGCTAAATGCGTTTATGTTAAATTGTGTGTATCTATGTGCATACATACCATACGTATGTATGGAATGGATTTTCTTCATTGTTGAGTTGTGGTATTATTTTTGAATTCTAGCTATTCAATTTATATGGCTTCTATTGAAAAATCAGTACATTTTTCTGAGAGTGTTTTCAATTATCTTCCTTATCCAGAGCTTCTTCAGCTGCTATCGATGTAACGTATTTTATTTCACATACAAGTGCCCGTAAGCCGTTAAGTACATAAACAAATTTATTTACTCATCGTAAGATATCAAATTGCGACACACATACATATACATATGTAAATGTGCGCTTGCGTGCTCGACCATTCCTAAGCAAAATACCTTCGCTGTCATGTCAAAATATGTTTTTTGTACCTTTTATGAACATGAAATGGTATTATGACTGTGGTCCGATTTTTGTAAGTACCAGAAGAAGAAGAGAGATACCGATTAAAAAGTATAGCAAAACGTTCAGAACGTCGATTTGAGTCGATTAAGCCATGTCCGTCTGTCCGTCTGTTTGAACGCGGGGTTCCTTTTTATAATGTACTGATCATTTGTCGGAACCGGAAAAATCGGAATACGACAACATATATATGTCGCATATAACAGATTGTTCAGATATGAGCGTTTGCCTTATGCAGCTAGGAACATAAAAATTCGCAATATTTTCCCTCATTATCGACAGATAGTTTATGGTAAAAATGATAAAGATCGGGTCACTATAACATGTAGTTCCCAAAGAACTGATTGCTTCGATATGACGTTTTACTTTAAAACTCCTTCATTTAGATGGCTAAAACCAAGCAATTTCGTGAGCTATTTACTAATTAATCACACAAGGTCTACTGAAAAAATCGTCAAGATTGGTGCTCTATAAGGAATTTTCAGATATAAGATTTTGCGATAAGTCCTACATCTGTGTAGTTCACAGCGTAAATCAAGTTGGTATATTGTATATCTCCCAAAGAAATGAAGCTTGAAGTAAACTTTTTTGATGTTCGTGAACGTTATGGGGCCTTCCGCATAGCCGAAGACAGCACTGTCCTTACTCGTTTTTTTTTTATAAACTAATTTGAAATAATTTCTCATGTATAGAACATGCACTCGTACATAGTAAAATAAGCGCGCGCTGTTCCGTTTTCACGTCAGCTTAGCGAGTTACTAGGCTTCTGCAGCATTCGTAAGAGTGGCTGCGGAAGCAATGATGGTTGAGATACATTCCGACAAAGGGAAAGATTCTTTGTCCAAAAGAGACTTTCTCGACAACTATTTATGGAAGGCAATTGATGAATCGACAGACGAACCAAAATTCGCGGGGATGCGCGTGGAGGATTGTATCGTAAAGATACAATGCTCTAATGAGTTTTTCCCAAAGTGGCTGACCGGGATGCCAGCCTGCAAAAACTGCAAATGCATCCTAAAATATGGAAGCAGTTTCAGAAAGGTGAGAGCCCCTGCTTGGATACCGGGACCTCCTCGGAAACCAAGCGAGGTTCTAAACCTTATCAGCATGCAGAACGTGGGACTGAATACGAGCCAATGGCGTATTTATTCATACACCAGTAGAGGAACAACTTCCAGCGATGGAGAAGGCCCTTTCCTGGTGGTGGGTGTTGACGAAGGCTCGTCGGGAGTTCTGCAAACTAAATGCGGATATCGCCCTCACCTACAACTGGCACGAATACACTTTCGGGTCCAGGATAGAGAAGGAGAAACGAGTAAGAAGTAATTGATGTTTTTATCTCCTCTAGGTATGGCTGAAATTATTTTTACACAAATAAGTTTGCAGCATAGCAAAGCGTCTACCGCCCAATTATACAGTAGGCATGCGAAACTGCGTACAAATGCCCAGGAGGGATTTCCTGGGGTAACGCCCTTCAATTTAGAGGAAAGAAAAGGCCGCGCGCATGCATTACAGTGCCGCGTTCGGTCGAATGCACGATACTTAGAGAGTTCTGCTCCCAAGATGTCGTTGCGATAAAAATTGGGTACTGTACGCACGGGAAACGCGCTGAGGCCATCGTAGTCTCCGTTTACCTGCCATTCGATTCTATAGTCCCCCCTCCTTCGAGGAAGATTATGGACATCGTGCAGTACGCCGAGTCAAATGGTATGGGCGTAATAGTGGGTTGTTACGCAAACTCACAAAGCACTATATCGTGGGAACAAGCTATTAGACTACATTCTGTCCTCTGAACTGGTAATACAGAATGTAGGTAATAAACCTACTTTTGTCACCAGCAGAAGACAAGAAGTGGTAGATCTAACCTTAACCAAGACAGTTTTGGCGGATCATATCAAATGATGGTTGGTCTTAGAAGAGGAATTTCTATCGGATCATCGATTCATCGAATTTCGGCTAGGAAGTGCCAAAAAGTCGGAATCCTCGAAAGTCCGGACTGGGAGAAGTTTGGGTTGCTCCTTGAAACGAAAATACCAAATCTCTCTAAACTCAAAAACATTAAATCAATTGAAGAGGCGACCCGCGAGGCAACGAGTACTTTGATTGGTTGTCTCGAGGAAGTATGTTTGCTAAGAAGAAGCACGCAGGGAAGAGCGGTCCCATGGTGGATCGCTGAACTCACCAGACTTCGAAAAAGGTCCAGGCGACTTCTGAATAGGGCTTTAAAAAGCCGAAAAGAGGAGGACTGGTCCGAATATTGTAACGTACAGAATGTATATAAGACGAAAATTCGCATGTCAAAATTAAGCTCATCTAAAGACTTCTGCAATGATATCGACAATGCTAAAGTGTGGGGAGACAGGCTTGTAGGGGCTCTAATAAAGGTGTTTAGGGCCTGTCTGGCATTTGGCCACGTCCTCACTCTTTGGAGAAAAGTCAGGGTAGTCTTTATTCCCAAACCAGGAAAGGATGACTATGCGCTGGCGAAAAGCTTCAGGCTAATCAGCCTGACATCCTTCATGCTGAAAATTCTGGAGCACACGGCCGAGAAGTACATTAGATCAAGGGGTTTGGTGAATAGTCCCCTTAATGTTCATCAACATGCATACCAAAACGGAAAGTCCTGTGAATCAGCTCTACATGACCTTGTAACAAAGATCGAGGTGGGGCTGGAAGCAGGTGAGTACACAATGGGAGTATTTGCTGATATTGAGGGGGCGTTTGACAACGCTACTTTTGACTCCATGAGCGCTGCGGCCAGAAGACATGGTGTGGACGAAACCATTAAAAGGTGGATTCACTTCAGGTTATCTAGGAGATTGCTGACCGTGGGGGATGAAGCTAGCATTTGTACCATGGCAAAGGTTGGGAGAGAATGCCCTCAGGGCGGGGTGCTCTCACCGCTCTTGTGGTGTTTGGTAGTGGACTCCCTACTAACGAAATGCAGGATTTCGTTCACATCCAAGCGTACGCGGATGAATTTTGTGCACTGTAATCGGGCAAATCTCTCAGGAAGGTCTGTTTTAAGACACAGAGTACCCTGAATAAGATTGATGAATGGTACACTTTGCAGGGTCTTGCTGTCAATCCCAGCAAGACGACCCTGGTCTTGTTTGCGCGAAAAAGAAAATTGGAAGATTTGAACTTTCCAGTACTTAGAGGCGTAAACCAAAGCCTTTCCGTGGATGTGAAATATCTAGGGGTAACTCTAGATACGAAGCTTACATGGAAATTTCAAGTCGAGCTGAAGGTAAATCGAGCGCTGAAAGTTTTCGGATAGTGTCGGAGAACCTTTGGCATGACCTGGGGTCTGAGACCGGCTATGGTATTTTGGATATACATAGCTCTAATCAGGCCAATCGGTACCTATTCTGCTGTAGTATGGCGTCGCAGAACCATTGTCAAAACCACGGCTTTTTCGTTAAACAGGCTACAAAGGAGCGTGTGTATAGGCATTACGGGTGCCATGAGTACAACGTCTATATGCTTTGTTGAATTTTCCGCCTTTGGACAATCCAAGACGAGGCAATGAAAACGATGTGTCGGCTGCCTCTTTTGGTCTGTGGCACGACGATCGGAGCTCTGGTCACAGAGAGTTGTTCAGAAGGTTGTCAGAGCAATATCCTTTTTTTTTTGGCACCAAATGGCAAACTGATACCTAGAGTCTCCTTTGGTAGAAAGTACGTCGTTAAATTTCCTACCAGGGAACAATGGAGAGATCCAGACACACTCTTGGGAAGCTCTGTGAAAACTTTCTATACCGATGGTTCAAAGACTGAAAACGGTACTGGAGCTGGATGGCATCTGGACGGAAACTTCAGATGCTTTACCGCTTTAGGTGCAATGACAACGGTCTTTCAATCGGAGGTCTTTGCAATACTGAAAGTGGCAGATAATTGGCGAAAGGTGGCGCGGTTATAAAATCAGGATCTGCAGTGACAGCCAGGGTGCTCTATAGGCCCTGGAAACCGCTCGTACCTCTTCAAAGTTAGTCCAGGAATGTAAGTTGGGGCTGAACTCAGTTAGAAGATGGAATGGGCTTGAACTTGTGTGGGTGCCAGGACACTACGGTGTTCAAGGTAACGAACTGGCTGATGAATTGCCGAACTGCAGTTCTCTGGAGGACCCAATCGGACCGGAGCCCATTTTAGGGCCAAGTATAGCGGAAACGATCGGGTGCATCAAGGATATCATAAACAAAACTCATGAGAACCGTTGGTGCACTATTGACACATGCAAAATAACCAAGTGTTTCCTGAAAAGGCCTGACAGGGTGGTAGCGAAATTTCTTCTCAGACAAAGAAGGAGTGATCTACGAGCCCTGGTAGGACTTATTACGGGGCACAATCCATGGGGACAACATATGGTCACCATAGGCATCATCGACGATCCACTGTGTACATGGTGTTTGGAGGACGAGGAAAGTACAGAGCATTTTCTCTGGCGCTGTCCGGGCTTCGCCAGACTCAGATGGTGCCTTTTTGGGTCGGATGTACTGAGAATGGACGACGTACATTCTCTTTCCCTCAACAAACTGCTAAAATTCAGAAAGCAGTCTGGTAAGTTTGCGGAGGAGCAGTGAACTCCCACCCCACCCACATATCCCTTTCCTCTAAATCCTGTCTCTTGGCATTAAGCACAATGGGCAATACTGCCTGAGTGCTTGAAAAAATATGTTTATGGTTTTTCCGGCCACCCACAATTCCATTCCATTCCATGATATTTGATAGTGTTTAATTTTTAGAAGTTCGTCACTCAGTCTCTCATTTCGAGGCGAGTTCCTAAACGTGCACGTTTCCGTCTGCTGAAACACACATTTAAATAAACTCATGCCCGAAGGATTTTCTCATGTGCATATGTATTTGTTCTTGCATCAATGCAGATCACCTTTGCGCAGATTTCTACGTCATTTACATGGCGCTCTCATAAAATAGGTCGTCAGCTGACATGTTAACCGTTTCTTACGTCGGTGGATAACCGCGCAATAAGAAAATTTCTTTGGCCAACAAGATGGCTGGTTGCTTTGTTAGGTCTGAGGAGGCTGCACCGTGTTTGGAACAAGGTTGCATATTGATTATGGGTTTTGTACGTTTTTCCAACACTACATACAAAAAAAGATAGTAATGATAAAATGTACAGAAGTTCTCGCACCTACATATGTATATGTTCATATATTAGTGTGCATTGCTCTCGCTGCAGATAGAGGCGAAGGAGTTAAGGATGTGCAAATAGCAAACAGCCCAGTCTTGTCTCGTCAACAGTGCTGCCTTTCCTATTGCTAGTATGTACTAAGTATTAGTATATGTGCATATGTATGCACTTACACATGTTAGTATTTATATTGCATCTGATTGATAAACTCTGTGCTTTGTTGGCGTTGATTTACTTTTATTTCATTTCACTTTATTTCACTTGTTTTCATTACGACGAATAGGTTACTGGTTGGGAAAAGTGCTTGAAGAACTGATTGGAATATTATTTATGTGCATGCGTTGTTCGTGTTTAGTTTTGTTGCTGCTTCCAATCTGCAGCTTTGCCTGCGATGGGTAATCAATTGATTTGTGCCAAGTGCTTACTTTTATGCTTGTTGAAGTCGGTTAAATGTTTTACCATTACTATTACACTCAGTTAGCAACTGTTTATTGCCAACCACTTGCGGCGCAATGATGTGGAAAACTTCAGTTGGTTTTTCTTCTGCTCAATAGAATCATGTAGTTAGCACTCACACATCTATATGTGTGCATATATACATATACCTATGCATTGTACATATTTCAATAAATATGTAGAGGTATGCCGTATATGCACTTATTGGTTTCTGCGGTTTTGTGGGAAATATGTATTTGTCTGCATATGCACAATGTGGAGAACAAATGTGGCGCAGTCCGGAAACCGCTATTTTGGTTTTGCCGATTTCGACAATTTTCAAGTAAAACTAAACAGCGTTTTAGAATGTAAACAAGAACCTTAGATGCACTGAAATTCACTATTTCTTTCACGAAAATCACCGTTTTTATAAATCATATATTTTTACAATTTAACACAATTAAACCACGTTTATTATCGAAAAATTGAATGTCGAGAAATTAGCTGTTTTCACAATCTTCTTTCACCTCTTCTTCGGCTTTACTTTTACCCGTTTACTTTAACTTGAGAAATGTTATCAGCGCCTGGACTGAGCAATCTTGTATTCTATCATTCTGGCTGCATATGTTCATACCCTGCAGTGAAACATTATCAATTGTTAAAAATAACCAACTTTTAGTTAGCTTTTTTGCGAGATTTCTATAAATACCTCACTTTTAATTAGCTATGACAAAACCAACTTAAAATGAGTTGTAAAGTCATGCAGGAGTC
>JAPVRG010156074.1:5625-17107 GCA_029783565.1 Rhagoletis cerasi | reverse complement strand
AACGATGAGCTGTATGAGCTTTACAACGATATGGACATAGTGCAGCGAATTAAGATACAGCGGCTCCGCTGGCTAGGTCATGTCGTTCGAATGGACAGAAACGCTCCTGCTCTGAAAGTATTCAACGCGGGTCGCGATGCTGGTAACAGAAGAAGAGGAAGGCCTCTTCTGCGTTGGAAAGGCCAGGTGGAGAAGGACTTGGCTTTACTTGGCATTTCCAATTGGCGTCAGTTGGCACAGAAGAGAAATGACTGGCGTGCTGTTTTGGACTCGGCCAAAATCGCTTAGGCGGTTACAGCGCCAATAAAGAAGAAGAACTCATAAAACAAATTATGCAATAAATGAACCAATCGTTAAAACTATACATCTAGCAAATCGATATAGCAGCATTCTTATTTTTAATAGTATTTTGTATAAATTTAAACTTGAATTGTTTTCTATTTTTAACTAGTCTGTAAAAAAAGGTTATACTTTTACTGACAGGTTGTACTTTTACTGACAGTTTTAGACTGAATAAATAAATAAATTATAGGGACCAAGACCACAAAGCCATAGCCATTGCTTTGTCAAATACTTCCAACGTTATGGAAAAACTTGGAGAGGTACCAAGGGTGGTATGTATGCAAATCACGGAAGCACTACCCTTTACTCAAGCCAGGGATATAGAAATCGTGCTCAACCTCGTTTTTGTAGAACTTTATGGTAAACTACAGAGAAGTTGCAATGCAGTCAGACAAAACGCTCCGGCAAAATCAAGGAACCTAAGATTTTATACCTCGAAAATATTGACATCTGCACCGCCGATTTAAAGTTTCCCGACACAGTGGCCCCTCACAATTCGAGGCGTTTTCTCCGTAGTGAGGGCACTCGAATAGGTATTTCTGGATGGTTTCTATTTCTAGCGTTGAGCAGGGCTCCATATGTGCAGTATTCCTTTAGTAGTCCTGTGAGAAGGCTGACTTTCGCCTTTGAGACTCTTAAAAAACTAAGTGTGAGCGTGAAAAAAATCAGGTATACAGATTTTTCCACCTGCTGTTCTCAGCAGCTCTTGCCATTTCCTCAACTTGTGGGTATTTCCCCATGCATTCAATTGGAGAAAGATCTTTTTATTTTTGGAAATATCGTATATATAAGATCGTTTGTTCCTCATAGAATGCTTTAACCAGTACACCAAGTTACAGGGAAGGGCGTTTTTGAATGAATTTTTATTCAAATAAAAAATAAAGTTTTATTCATACATTTTCTATGGACCTACTGATATAGTGTGGTACTTTACACTGCATTTTTATATCCCCTATAGACTACCAGAAATTTCGACGTCTTGGAAACGTTGCTCAAAACGTATGTTATTTTCATTCATATTATTGACCAATAGAAAAGACACCGGAGGAAGTGTTTCCACTTAACTGCACTTGCAGTCACGGCCGTCTTTTACCTATTGGAAGCCCTGGGTATAGTAGGATAATGGGGCACCTATGACTTGGCAGAGGGCTACTTTTTTAAAACAGGCAAAGGGAGCATATAAACAAAATTATAGTTAGTTGTCATCTTGCTTAAAAAGATTCTCAATACAATTTCTACATTTTGAAATGTATATCCAATTTTGTTTTCTTTCAAATAATGAAATACTCCAGAAACACTATTAGTTCTTTCATTTTCACTATGAACAGTTTGCAGGTATTTTGTTGAATGCATTTCGAACTCTTTATCGCTAAGGTTTATACTAGATTTCAGCAAATTATTTGCAACTTTGTCTCAACTCTTTGGAATTCAGAGTTTTCAAGCGAATAAATAAACCAAACTGATTACTAATGTCCTTATTTGAACTCAATCACTATATCAATTATGGAAAAAATGTGTTTTCTTTAAATGTAAATATCTTTCTCTTTCAATTAGACTGATGCCGCGCCGCACAGTGTTATTTTTTTGAAAGAAAGACGAAATCAAATATATAGACAACGAAAAGAGCTAGCAAAATAAGTGTGACGGCATTTTAAAGCTTTTGAGATGGAGAATTCAGGAATAGTCTCGGTGGATATAGGAGTTAACTTGACATGTAAAATTATTTTCAAAATTAGCAGGTTTAAATATTTTTTTAATTTTTTCCAAATTGCATACAATTTTATTCGGATAATTTTTAAGATAAAACCAATAAAATGAGGGGGTATGCGTCAAAGAAAACAACTTTGGTTTTTTGGGACAGTCTAATATACATATATATATTCTGTGCCTGATTGGGTACGCTCATTTATTTTTCAAAATCAACGCTGATCAATGATTTTTTTAAGGCTTATATTATGTTCACATATAGGCTTGAAATTACTTAATTTCCCCAAATTACCGAACCAAAATCAATACCGGGTTACTTCCTTCCATGCTCTCTTTTGATATAAGGTTTGCACGTGTAGGTATGAGTGTGTGGTTTGTTCTTGATTTCACAATAAAAATTGTGGAATACCTTAGGCACTAATTTTTTAAATTTCATCAATTTCCTCAACAGTGGCGCCTAAATTAAATTACGCATAATTTTTTCTTAAGTTGCACCTTAATTTCGGCGAAATTTTAAATAGATTTAATTGCCAATTTTTTTAAGGTGAAATTAACTTATTTCATTGTGAAATTAAGAATGAGCCCGAAATCAGGATTGTGTGAATATCATAGTATAATTAATTTTATTTTATTTTTTCATTTCATTGCCGGCCAAAGTACTATGTAAGTTAATTACTCTATAATCTCAAATTTATTACAAAATTGTAGTTTTTCGTTTTATCAACATGCAACACAAAAAAACACACACGCACACCAAAACATATTTACGCTTAATTGATTAACTATCGTAATCATGCACCAGCTAGCACTGTCAGCTTGACACGTCTAGGCTAGGCTAGATAAGCGCTGTTGAATAGAAATAAATCGCTATACATGACAACTTCGACAAGAACTAATTGCATAATATACAGCCTACATGCAATGCACAGGCGAGTAGGCAGGCGTGGCAACCCAGCTGGGAAAAACCTACCGGTTTGGTGAGGCGAGAGAAAAACAGGCATAAATATGCAGTTGGACAGGTTGAGTATTTGCTAAATGTGAAAAAGAAAGGAAAAAATTCGGAAAAGAGTGGAAAGTAAAACAACAACAAAAAAATCAGCAGCATCAAGTCACATTTTTCACGAAGCAAAGAAGCACCTAAAATTGCATAAAAATAAAAACTACTCGTATAAATCAGTTGGCACTTTGCAGCAAGAAGTAGTTGGATAAAGCAAACGTGTAAGAAATTAGAAAGAGCGGCAAGAAAATCACTGCTATCCAAAAAAAAACGAAAAACTGGAAAACCCTGCTTTGGTACACATTTGTACATACTAATTCACGACCCAAAAGTTTTTTATGCGTTTTCTTTATTTATTTTTGCATACATACATACTTTTTTACAACCAAGCGCCATTTCTTTGCCTGCAAAGAAGCCGGCAATGAAAGTAAGAAAATCAAAACCCATAGGCTGACAGCATTTGCTGTGCCTTAAAGTCAGAGAAAAATTGAACTATTAAAAAGAGTTTGACGATGGGCGAAAGGAGCTTAGGTTTTTCAACTTAACTGTCTTAGAAAGTCACTTGTAAACTTTTTGCCGTACATGAAACTTGAAGAGGTGGCACACAGAGTTGGCAATCAACTGTGCCCGGTAGTCAAACCTTTCTGACAAGTAGGCGAATGTATTTACAGACATACATATGTGCATATGCAAGTCCATACAGTAAGTGTACATACATACTTACATATATGTAGGAACAGCAAAACATATTTGTCTTTGCACTGAGCCTGAAGCACTGGCGTTAGTCCTTTAGGGCAGCAGTAAGTGTTACATGATTATTTCGTACAAATATGCCGCCTCCGAAAGCAATTGAGTTCGAGTGCCATCCATGCTGTTTGGTAGGTTAGTTGACAACAATTTTATACCCAAAGTTGAAATAAGTATTTTTAGTACTGAGAACATGTTTCGTGACGAAAACGAAAGACATGGCAGTTACAGTTTTACTTAAGTCTTAAAATAATTATCCTTTATCACATCGTGTGATGATTCGTATGATTCTTATTTAAGGCTTCAATTCAATAAATTAAAACCAGCGACTTAATTTGAGTAAATTGATCTAAACATGGAAATATTGAATGGAGCTTAAAATGTTTTTGGATTTGCTCGGCGCTTTACAGGGTGGAAATTGCACTTCTTTCGGTACAAAATCTAATATCTCTAAAACTGGAAGAGCTAGCGAAAAATATATAATAATATTTTAAAGCTTTTGAGATAGAGAATTCAGAAAAATTAATTTTGTTTGATAAACAAATTACCTTTACCTTACTTTCTTCTTTAAGGTTTCTCTACTAATCAGAAAACTCTGAAAGCATGGTTTGCAGGGTATCTATGAATATATGTTTGAATAAGTATGTATATTAACGTTGGCCGAAAATCCGCTTTTTTAGAATTTTGATCGGTAATAGAAAAAATACGGGTTACTATGCTCTAAAAAAATCGGTGTGAAAATTGAAAATTTTTTGGTCAATATCCTAGGCTCGTCCAAGTCCATCAAAGTTCAATAAGCTCAGCAAATTTTTTCTTAGCTTACTTCCATCGCAAATTTAATTCTCAACAAAAGAGGCCCTTATACCACTATTAGTCCTACATAATTCCGGACCTTTTTGTTGAGAATTAAATTTGCGATCGATGTTAAAAAAATTATATTAAATTAAATTTAATTAAATTAAATTAAATTAAATGAACTATTACAATATGGGTATCTACGAAATGGTTTTCAAATGGTTTTGTTGCTAATGTACATGTAGGAAGGTTGCCACTTGTTTAAAGCATGAAATTCCATCTGTGTTATGGTAATTACTCAATTGAAATGTTTATCACAATACGGGTGTTAGATGAAAAATGCTTAAGAAAGTTGTAGTTTTGAAAATATTTTAAGAGGGTTGCCACCTCCTTGAAAACTAGAATTTGATTATATTATACACAAGTTATATGCAATATTAAAGTGTGAAACGAAACAATGTTAATAAATCTTTAGCTCGAGCATTTAGAATATTTTTGACGTGTTCTTAAAGGGTTGCCACCTGTTTATAAATTAAATTCAATTATGCTAAAATAATTATTATAATATAGTATCAATCGAAATGGCTTTGAAAATGATTTATTTCTACACTACATGAAGGAGGGTTGCCACCTGTTTAAAAAAATCAAATTCAACTTGAATTAGGAGGATTAGGTAATGGAAATATGTATCAATATCTGGGTATCAGACGAAAGAAGTTATATAAGGTTGTAGTTTTAAAATATCTTGAAGAGGGGTGCCACGACGAGTACGACGGAGTTGTCCCGCTAAAGCGTTTTCCCTCTCGGTCGTAAACCAAGGCTTGCCCATATTATAAATCTTATAAACAATTTACCACATATGGACATACTATGCATAGTATATTTCTACTATTTAATCTCAATTTCATTTTATTGCACTTTGAATGCATCAAAATTTGAAATACAAACAATTTGGTTAAAAATGCATTCGCATATGCATTAAAGTATTCGTACAGATATTTATATCCATATGTAAACACACAAACACTTACATTTATACATAGCAGAGAACCCACTTGAGACACGTGCAACTGCCAATGCCATAGGCAAAGAAATGTGAATATGTGGAAGCAAGTGGTGAAGAATGTATGCAAAAGTGCAATTTTAGGGGACGCAATTTTGCATAAATGAAGGTGTGGGTCTCAAAGTATATTTTGCTGTACACTAGGTCTCCTTCACCCGCTTCGTTGAGTGCATAAGATTTCAGCGAGTTACATTAGGTGCAGTTTATTTCAATAAATCCCAACATACCTAACTCTGAAAACGGTAGATTCTCACATTTTTCTTTTTTTTTAGCCCTCTGCAAAATACTCTACTGCATGTAATTTAGAAATGAAGCATTTCCCCATTTCGACCCATATTGTAATAACTCATTTAACTTATTAAATAATTAATTTAACTTTTTAAACAGGTTGCAACCCTCTTCAAAATGTTTTCAAACTACAACCTTCTTAAACCTCTTTCGTCTGACAAATTGTGATACATATTTCAATTACCTGATTCCCTTAATAAAAGTTGAATTTGATTTTTTAAACAGGTGACAACCCTTCAACATGTACTTTAGAAATGAATCTTTTTCAAAACCATTTCGACTGATACCCATATTGTAATAGTTAATTTAACTGACTAAATAATTTGAATTTAAGTTTTTTAACAGATGGCAACACTCTTAAAAATATTTTGAAACAGCAACCTTCATTAACCTTTTTTATTATTATTTATATTTAAGTTACCTAATTCCCTTAATTAAAGCGGAATTTGACTTTTTAAACAGGTGGTAACTCTCCCACTTAATGTTTAGAAATAAAACGCTTTTAAAGCCATTTCTATTGATATCCCTATTGTAGTAATTCATTTCAATTAATTACAGTTATTTGTTCAACAGGTGGCAACTCTCTTAATGTTTGAACCTGGATACGAACCTTCTCCTCGCCAAGAAGAACATGTACTTATTTACTTTTTTACAATCGGACTAAGGCAACATAGAGTCTATCGATGTCAAACTATAAACAATTTATTTTACATATTAGATTTAATCGAATTTAATTATTCAAGCAGGTGGCAACCTTTAAATATTTTGGGAACTGAGCTTTCTTAAATCTCTTTATTTTGACACCCATATTGTAATATTTCTTCTATCAAATCAAGTTAATAAAATTTAATTTTTCAAACAGGTGGCAACCTTCTCAGAAAAAATTATGTTTAAATGAGCTCCCTGAAAGCCTTTGCCGTTTGACACCCGTGCTGCGATATTTGATTAATCCTATTAATTTGTTGTAATTAAGTTGAACTGAACTGATTACTTTTTTCCTAAACCTTCCAGTAGCAATTGCGAACAAACCCACAGAGGTATCCATTTTTGTCCAGTCGTTTTTAAGTTTTAAGTACCCGAACAAACCACGATCCATTTTTATATATATATCGATATATAATTGCATGTAGGTGTAGGTATAAGTATGTAGTACTTAAAACTTTCGTTGACACCTGAATTCTAAAAGCACAAGCTCTCTTGTAAATGAAATAATCTTTTTGTTGAAGCAATAGTCTTGAGGAGTGCTTCTAATATTGAGCGTTTATCTAGCCAAACCTCTTCTAAAATTTTTACTATGAGTCCTGATGAATGACGAATACTCCCTGTCGGCCTGAAATATTAATTAACTCGCTCAGAGTGGGATTTAAATTAAGCGAAGAAATTAAACTCTTCATACATCCATACATGAGGCGATAGTACCTATCTTAAGATTATACGGTTTGCCGAAATATTAACAAAAAAATACTATATTTGCGCACATATGTATGCGTAGAAAAAGTTACATGGAAAACAGGATTTTACTTAAATTGCAAGCAAAGCGCTGTGCGAAATCAATGAACAAAGCGCTCATTGCACTTCGCTTTATTTGCTTTCATTTACTCGTAAAATGCAGCCAACCAGGGCGCGCACGCTGTGCCTTTGTATGCGGCATCTCTGGAGAGTTAGGCGGATGCGCTGCATGCGAGGATTGCAGCGACACGTGAGGGTTGAAAATTGTAGCAACAGCAATAGATTGTCAATTTACAACCCCCACAAACAAAAGCCAAAGCCACTTTGATTGATTGTGTCTATTGTCTTTTCGAATTGTACGCCTCCACAAAACTAGAGCGCGGAGAGGTGGCAAGCTGTGCGAAAAATTTTAGCGTGATTAGAAAAAAAGGAATTGTTTATACAGCATAAATGCGCACATGTGGATAGGTGTTCTATGGTGGATTTGTATGGGAAATGAAAAATTACTTGGTTGTTAACTTCAATGACTGCTCAAAAAATTTACTTTTTTTTTGAAATCGGTTTGATGAATGCATTCACACACGCCTTGCTGTCGCATTGAATAAGTTAAGTGCCCGACAGCCATATTTTAAATGTCAAAAGCGTTGTGGAAAGTTGTGAGACATCAAAAATTCTATGCCAAATTGCTAGAATTCTATGCTTTTAAGAATTCATGGTAATCAGCAAAACACAATATTTTTAGCTACCTAAACGCATGTGCTTTGGGTGTCAGTATATACATACATACATACATGTATGGATTCTCTTTGCCCAACTTTATGCCGCGCTGTCGAAAGTCTCGATATAAAATTTAATTTCCACACACTCCCAACAAAGTCTGGAAAGTAGTATTTATGAATTTACATAGCAAACAATATTGACAATTTAAACGCAATATTACGCAGCAATGTCAAATTACATGTCACTTGCCTTTATTCATGCAAACATACAAATATTTTGTTCACACATACAAACAAGCTCATCTACAAAGGCACGGAGGCAAGTAATATTAGAGCGCATATGTATGTGCGCCTATGTCAATCGCAAAAGTTTAAAAGCCGCTCGCTCATTCCTTTGGGTATTCACCATAAACATCCTTTATTTTCATTACTCATTTTATGTATTCATATGTACATATGTATGTGCCTACCAAAAAGTAATTTTTAAAGACGAAAGCCCTCCCACCAACCAAGTTACTACTGTCTACTTTACATGCGCACATATACACACATACTTTTATTCCCCTTCCCTCTTTGACTTTCTTTAACCGCTGCAATTAAAATAAAAGCTATTACCATAAGTCATTTGTCTTCGTTTGTGCGAATTATCTATTCTTCTGAACTTGTACGAGTACATATTTATGTACATACTTAATCCGAAATTTTTAATTTCCTTACTAATTTTATTGCTATGCTTTCCTGTGTTTATTTTATTTATACGCTTTTGATTTACTTTGTCGTATTCTGCTGTAAATCTTCAACATCAATGACAGATTTTAATGGCAAAGTTTAAATTTCATAGGAGAAGTACAGAACTTTTTTAATTAACAAAGGCAATGCTTTCAGGGCTGTTCCAAAGATGCCAATAAATTTCCTATTTTGTAGAATATGGCTTTGATTTTTTTATGGAGGCGTATAACTACATTTCGTGTAGCTTGACAATATTGGTCGCCCGCTTAAAATTGTTTTTTATTAATATGGATATTTTTTAGAACACCTGGAAGAGAAATGAGTTTAATATTTTAAAAGCTTTTTAGTAAACTATGTATGTGTTTCAATTTGTTTTTCGGTTCGTAAATAACTAAATAGCAGATGGCTTGTGAATCGCCAGCTTGTCCCATAAGAGGTCTTCACAACGCGCTTGGTAACTTTTTGGTAGTCGATAAGCTGCGATCGGATTTTCGATATTTTTACCGAAATGCATTCACCATTCATATAATCTAATGGCTTTTTTCAAAAAAAAATAAAATAGGTTTAAAAATTGTATAAAGTGATTTTCAAACAAAATGTTTCGATTTGAAGAGAATGATATCTCTATTTTATTTTTTATGAATTGGTGTGTTACTTTTTTTAAGTAAAATTAAAATTAGTAAGAAAGGTAAGAGTCTTTGAAAATTTTTACTAGCTTTTCCGTTCACCATGAAATAGCTGTTGCGATTTGTCATCTATCAGATTACCAATAGTAAGCTGAGACAAACGTTCCCAATTTCCTAAAACTACCGAAACACGTGTGAATACCCTTATAGGCTGCCCATGTGCGAAGCATGGAATTTCCAAGTTAATCCCGGAAATTATGAGAAATTGCAGCCGTCTGAACTCGAAGGGTAAGCCGGTTGGAATCAAGTCGCATTAAACAAGGTAGTCGTAGTAGAGGAAACACAACCTAGAATGTCAAAACCAGGGCTGCAAACCGGGTTCGAACCGACCCGGTTTTTGTACCGAACCGCCGCTTTTTTGGGCTTCGAACCGAACCACGAACCGAACCGTTTTTATTTTTAAATGCCAAAACCGAACCAAAAACCACTCCGAAAAATGGTTCGGTTCGGTTCAAAATGAAAGCATTCTTCAAGTTTTGTAATACACAACTTTGCTTGAATATGCAACCGTCATGGTAAACCTGCTAATTTTTTTTGTTTTGACAACAAATCCGCGATCTGTGATTTTTCATTGTAACTTCACAATTGCATCTATTAGGGGTCTTTATACTGAGCTTGGTACTCGGTAACTCGGTGTTCGGGAATTTTTCTCCATATATTTTGTTTGTGTATTTTGTTTTTCCAAGTACTAAGCTCGGTGTAGGTTAGTTAGGGTAAGTTTTTTCGACACCCTTCCCAGCCTTTTCGGATGTTAATTAAAAAAAAATGTTAATACAAACTGGCAGTTGGGGATTTTTTGATACAAAAAAAATTATTTTTGATGTCTATTTATAATTTAGAGAACGACGCGATGGCGGTAAAAAGCAAATTATATGTACTTTTTTCTGTCTTCGGCACATTCATTAAGCGTGAACAAGAGGCAGAAATTATTGTGTGAAATAAGATAAAATTTAATATTAATAAATTAGAAAATGGTTGTGTTTTTTATTGGCCGTTTGTTATAATTCAATAATTTATTTTTGAGCTCAAGGTCGTGTGATAAAAAAAACATTAAATTTTTGTGCTTTATTTATTTTTATTTCGTCGATATTTCGCCTTCACTTTGAAGGCATCTTCAGGACTAAAAAATGGTTTACCAATAACAAACAAAGGTTTATAGCGACTTTTCTTTACTTACTTTTATATTTTGTCGCGACTTTTTGTCGGAATTTAAGTCGGGATAGATCATCATCATTTTACAGCAATAAGGTCTAGTATATATATGGCGTATTCTTTCTGAATATTACCTCCTGCCCAGTGGAAAAACGACCGTGAGGGTAAATTTCATGTTCATCTCCAGATGAAATGGTTTTTTTTACTGAAAACCCCCCTTTTTTATCTCGGATTCAGAAAGAGCGGTACATTCTACGTTCAGATAAAATATCTTATGGGGGTTCATTTGACGCTCAAGGCCATAGACGAACCACAATTTCCACATGTCGTGGGGACAAGAATTATGATGAATACACAAAACAACAGCAACAAAAACCAAAAGAGTCTTCCCCTCTCAAAGAGTTTTTAGGGCTTCTTTCCACCAAGGAAAGGTCTCAAGCGATGCAAAGTGCCTGTACCAGCCGTAGTGGAGTGACAAGTAAGGAGACATTAAAGTCAATTGTGAAACCGGGTTAAGGTCAATCCAGTGTTGAGAGGCTAACAGACAGTTTTGTTGCTAGGAGGGTATCATCCCGGAAAGTTCCGGGGCACCAGTGGATGTCAACCTGGTTAGCAGATTCAGTCGTATTTAAAGTTGAATCTGGTGTGTAGGTACCGCGACACCTATTGCCTTCACGAAGCCTGCCCAAAGGACAGAATCAGCTGCAGCGGGCTACTGTAAAATGAAACTAATTGCCAAAATCCTGTCCGGTCTAGACTTTTGTTATTTTATCTGTAATAGTGTACCTAAGTCTTGTACCAATTTTCA
>JAPVRG010156073.1:0-10327 GCA_029783565.1 Rhagoletis cerasi | reverse complement strand
AATGAAACTCACTAATCAGGGGCCAGTTCGCATCCTCTTTGACCTCGACTTCAAATATTTTACAGAAATATGTAGCTCACACATATTATGAATACATCCCCTCCAGGTCTAACATCAAACTTCGCCCATTAGTGAATAAGTTTACAGGACCTTTGCACAGATATTATCCTTATTCCGTTCATCTCTTAGAGCGATGTGGGTGGAGAAGCAACAGCTCAGAGCAAGCACCGGAACACGCCATTAGTCCACTTGCAAAGCGGTCTTGCGGAAGGCTTGCTGGCGCTATCTACGGGTGCGACGCAGAGCACAGCGTTAAAGCCTGGAGTAAGTGATTTGACTAAGGACAGCTCTTGAACATGCTCTAGCTGTTAAACTTGTTCTTCTTCCTAATTACCTCTGTAATTGCCTGAGCTATTTTGGCTGAGTCCAATAAAGCACAATATTTGGAAATGCCAAGTCAACCCAAGTCCTTCTTCACTTCGCCTTTCCATCGCAGAGGAGACCTTTCTCTTCTTCTATTAAACTATTGTATTTTCCAGCGAATTCCAGCAGTTAAGGATTCCAATCCTACTTTAGGCGAGCTGCTCCATCCCAGTACAGAGCAACTGATGTCTTCTTTATTTTCTCCGAAATGTTTCGTCTCCGAAAGAGTTTCCTGTCCAGGATCACGACCAAGTACTTGACACTGTCAGGGAATAGAAGTGCAATGGCATCGTTTTAGGGAAGCTGAGTAGTTATGCTCTTCATACCTCCTGGAAAATAGGACGGACTTCGCCTTGCCGTGATGAGTTACATAGATGAGACTGACTAGATCTGCCTTTGCAGTAAGAGTGTTGAGAAAAGGGCAGCTGCTGTCATAGAAACCTATTTATTATCTACAGAACAATCATTCTTTCGAGAGTCCTCAAAACTAAAAATGGGATGATTGGACTGAAAGTACTCGGGGATTCGCCGATAGTTATTTCCGTCCTTCAGAAGTAATGTGTCTCTAACAGCCCTCCAGAGTTTACGTATATAAGTCCAACATAGGAAACGGACATAGATAAGGGACAACGTCCACTAAAGTGGCTTGAAAAAGTGAATTCAGTAGTTCTACTCCATTCAAGGCTTGCATGGAAATGAGCATTATGAGACCGCTTTTGTTAGCTGCCAGGTTACCTGTGAACCAACCGTTCTTCTTTCTATTTCGCTAAGTCTTACATATAAATAGTATATGACGTCAATTAATTGTAGCATGTCTTTTTTAGCAGCTATCTTTATCATTTAAATATCTTTCTCTCTCACACCTCCGCTGCCGCAGGAATCCTGGAAGGAGTTATTTCTCCTCAATCTCGCCCAGTGGACCATCCCGCTCGATCTCACGCCCATACTCGAGTCGCCACTCATCAAAGAGCGCGTACTCCAAGACGAAGCCACCCAGATAGAGATGAAAACGATACAGGAGATACTCTGTCGCTTCCGCCAAATCGCGCCGGACGGAAGTGAGGTCGGCTGCATGAAGGCCATCGCGCTCTTTGCGCCCGAAACGGCTGGACTCTGCGATGTGCAACCGGTGGAGATGTTACAAGATCAGGCGCAGTGCATACTCTCCGATCATGTGCGGCTACGCTACCCACGACAAGCGACGCGCTTCGGACGTCTTCTACTGTTACTGCCCTCGCTACGTACGATACGTGCAGCTACAATCGAGGCGCTCTTCTTCAAGGAGACCATTGGCAATGTGCCCATAGCGCGACTCTTGCGCGATATGTATTCGATGGAGCCGGCGCAGGTGGACAAGTGAAGTGCAATGCGACGCGTTGGAAATTAAAATGAAAATAAAATGCGGAAAATGGTTGTTTGAGCGAACATATAATACATACATATGTAGAGGGGAAAAAACTAAAATTGCAAGGATATTAGTTGTAGTATGAAAATGTATGCATAAGCTAGTGCTTAAGTACGCAGCAGCCGAGCGTAAGTGGACGTTGAGTCTGGATGAGTGGACGTGGTCGTGGGTGGCAGGTGGTGCGACAGCTATTATGCCAATACTGCTGCTGCTACCGGTATGTGGTGCTGCTGTTGTTGCAGTCAGCTTTGGCGTGCGTGTGTGTGCATGCTGCTTGGCGCACAGCTGACGGAATTCACAGCGCTTCCGCTTCCATGCCACCGCCGTGCTGCTGATTCTTCTTCTTCTTCGAAAGGTGACAGTATTAATGCAAGAACGACCATCATCGCTTGCCGTTGTCAATGGTGTACTTTTCTAATATCGCAGCGACGCATTGCCAAGCACTCTGCAATTGAGTAAATACATTTGTGAACATGTATTTTTGTGTGCACATGTGTGTGTCTAAAGGCGTAACGGCAGAATAAAAATTCCAGTTAGATATAAATACTTGTATGTGTGCGCGCGAGTGCTAGCAAATGATTTATTCCGCTGGCAATTTCTTTATTTATTTTCCATTCGACATTTTGCCCTCGAACCCCGTCATTTCCGCCCCACTTTTTTGTCTCTCCTGCTTTCTGTTATTCCCGTTCATTGTTAAATCTTATTTTATTTTTGTATATTTTTTTCTTCTATTTATGTTATCATCATATCACATCTCACCTGTGTCGCCCACCAAAGCGCTCAGCTACATATAAAATATCCCAGCAACGATGCTGATAGCTTGCCTCTAATTTTTTTTTTCTTCATTCCAGCCAATATCCGTCGGCTATTTGTACCTACTCAATCTCGCTTTGGAAAAATGTATGGACTTTATATTTGATATTTTAAATTTATGATTTTTTCCATCTTCCTCACTTGCATCCTCCTTCCTCTCCCCTACACCATCCTGCGCTGAGCCGTTACGCGCGTCGCATTTCATTGCGAGTTTAGAAGTAATGAAAAAATAACTTTGCCGCCGGTGTTTCTAAATTCAATTCAATTGGACACTCCAACTGCAGCGCGAATGTAAAAACAGTTAGTCAGAAAAAATATGTGTAAAAAAAATACAAATTGCAAATTGTGTAAAATTTTGCTACACCTCACACAGCTGCGCGCTATTGTAATAACTTGTCGATTGATATGGAGCTGATTTCTTTTTTTTACGTATGTAACTATTTAAATGCTTTTTGGGCAATCAAAACTCAGAATTTTTTCTTTATATACACACAAAATTCGCATATTTTTTCAAACACCTAAAATTGCATTTTGGCACCAAAAATGTTACATATGGATGTTATAAAATTAAGTGTTAACACCAGAGTTGTTATTTCAATGCACAAATAATATGGTGTATTTAAATAAAAGGCGAAAATGTGCCGAAAAACGTAAAATCAAAAATATTCAATAATAAAATTGAAAATGTTAAGTCTCGAAATTTCGCTAAGGACTCTAATAAACTTGTAAAATACTTATTACGTACAAACTAAAATACATAATATTATTAGAAAATTATAAATTGTTTATCAAATTTAATTTACCTTTGTACATATAGCCGCACTATAATACTATTTTTTTTTATTAATATTTCCAAGTGTGAGATTGGCGGCGTTAAGGCAGACACGAATTTACGAATTGTTAATTGCACTTCATAAAACTAAAGAAAGGCTTAATATTCTAAAGGATATTCGCCCCAATCTAGCACTATCTGCCATGCTAGGCCTGCGGAAAAGAAACGGCAGAAACATAGCCTGCGTGTTGGAAAGCTTTTTAAAGCTTCCACTACAAAGTAAAATTTCTCTCTGGTCGTCGCTTGCTCTAAATATCGTTGAATATGAAAATACTAATCGATTCAGGGAAATGTCCAAAATGACATATCCAAAAAGTACCATCGAGCAACAAGTAAAAGTAAGGAGGGATTATTTGAAAAGTTATACATTTTTTTTCCTATGGTTATAGCGCTTCAATCCGCAAGCAAAAATTCAGATTACATATTCTACTTAACTACTAGACAAATAAAAAATAAAATAATAGTTGCAAAGTTAATACATAAGTATGATTATCCTAATTGTGAATAAATATTTAGAGATTTATAGAGAACTTAGAGTTATTTTTAAGTAAAATTTAGACCTTTACATAAATACATACATATGTACATATGTGTATGTCATATTCCTCATTATGTAGTTAGTAGTTATGCATATTTATAATCATCATGTAAAGTTGTTTAATGGTCAGTAAATTCTTAATAAAATGCTTAAGTAAATTTAAAATTACTCTTTTATTTATTTGTACTTGAGGTCTGTAGGATAAGTACCAAGACAATGAGAAAACTGCCTTAAAGGTTTTAGATTCAAATTACACGCTTCAACAAAATTTTATAAATTTTTTGATGCTGATTTCCCAAGAAAATCCAATACGACTGATTGATTCTACCTAATGCCGATGAGTTGAGTAGAAAGAAATGAGTGAAAAAATCCCGGAAAAGTAAACATGTTTTTATTGAATAAATGATTTGAATTATTTATATTTTAATTGAACTTGATTAGTGTGAGAACGAACTAAGACTGAAACTAAAAATCGATTAAGGATATTTTTCACATTGAAAACAAATACCTGCTATTGAAGAACTGAGTTTTTTTTTGCTTTCCGGGATTTTTTCACTCATTTCTACTCAACTCATCGACATGAGACAGAATACATCAGACGAGTTGTATTTTCATTAATACTTGGGCTTTGGATTTCTACCCGCACATTTTCGAGTATTCCCATACCCGGGTTGTCGATCAATCGAGTTCTCAAAATAATCTCGGGTATCGCCATTCTCACGAGAATTTAAAGTAGTTATCGAGACATGCGAACATATCTAGAGCAGGCGCGCTCATCCAGTAGCTCAATTGGCTCAGTTGGCTCGCAACAACATCACTGTGGCTCACTTTGGCTCACTTACAACAAACACAGAATTCGTCAAAGCACAACACGCAAAATGTTCACAGCAAAGATCGGTTCGGTCGACATTCATTCACTGTTGCCTCGTGTTAGCTAGCATTTGCACAGCTGTATTTTTGTATCATTGATTTGTTAGTTTGGGGGGTTGAAATATGATTTGCAATTCCTAGAACGATGTTGTTGTAATTGGTATTGACTTTGTTGTCAGTAACTTAAATTTGTTGAACGCCTCTGATCTAGAGTATAAAAAAATTAAAATTAAATTCACAATTTATGTATTTAACATCCTATTTTGAGAAAAACGTCAGGGTACCAGCAAAGAAAGTAAAAGTAACAAATGACAAACTTTGAAGACTTTATTTCCACTATCTTTCTCGGTCGATTGGAGAACAGTGGAACATTGGATGGTATATGCAAAGCGGCTATTTAACAATGCCTATGGTTTGTTTTCTGAATGGACAAGTACTTTTCACACGCTCTCAAATTGCGTACCGAGAATCTCCCGTGCGTGGCGAGCTTTACGATACACAAGAATCTCGCAAGAAAGCGGTACTCGCGAGAAATTGCTTCTCGATCAAACTCGGGAAATCGAAGTCCCTAATTAATACTCGATTTTTTTCTTTCTTAAAAAATTTTTTTTTTTTCAAAATGACCATTTTTGCCATTTTTTGACACTTCAACAACAAACTAGACGTGCTAGAAAATTGTTGTAAATGGAGTTGAAATTTGTATTTATTCTTTTGAACCCCAATTGATTTTTGTTTATTTTTAGCAAAAAAAAAAAATTGTAAGAAAAGTTTGAATTTCAAAATTTTTTACAATCATACATACATATTTTCCATTTAATTTGTAGCTACGTATTATACATTTAATTTTTACTTTTCTTTTCGTTTTAGTTTTATTCTTCGGTTTAAAATGCATTTTCATTTAAAAAGTTTTACCCTCATCAAAGAAACCTAAATTTCAAGAAAGGCCACACTGAAATATTCAAGCGGTAAGTGATGAAAATTCATACTAATTTATACGTGATTACCTTTTTGTAGGCGTGTAGCAAAAGACTGCTCCTAAATAAATAAATGAATTTAGGGCCGATTTCATAATGAAACTCTTAAAGTTCCTTTTGCAAAAGTTTCCTTTTAGTTAAAGTGCCATTTAAATGTACAGTGCCTTTTAAAGGCAGCGCTATCTCTAAAGTGGCTTTATGAAATCGATCGGCAAAATAAAGCATCCTTTAAATTTTAAAAGATTCTTTAATTCTATTATGAAATCGGCCCTTAGACGCATTTTTATTAAAGTATGATGGTCGCTTATCGCTATGTCAATTTTTCTTCACGTGCACTACTTCTCAGTCGCTATTTTATTAAGTGCTCTTTTGCAACTCGCTAACGAAAAATTCCACTTATAACATAAAGCCCTTCACAAGCAGAAAAAAGTACTCGTCATATGCCTTACTCAAGGGAGGAAATCAATATTAAGCTCTTTTTCATCCTAAGCCATATGTAGTCATACTTTTAAACCCATGACTGAGATCTAGAAAATTATTTGTGTCGGGTTTTCTAGACTAGAATTCACAAAGAATTTATGGAAGTGCAAGCCGTAAATCTGCACATTGTGTTTGCTTTTTCTTTTGATCACTAAATCTGGAAACACGACTTATTCAAGACGTTTTTTTTTTGTTTGATAAAACCTCATATCATTTTATTTTTATAAAACATGCGTTTTGCTTCGATTTCGTTGGTACTTTGATTGAACAAAATAAAAGGTTTTCTTATTCGGGGTGTCTTAGGCACAGTTTGCGTCATGCAGTGCATGTGTACTCGTCAAGTAAAGTGAAAAATAGAAAATTACAGCTGGTGGAGTTTTCTATTTTGGCAATGAAGAAGTACTCATATAAATCTCTTCATACATACATGTATGTAGTTCGAGAACAGAATCTAAGATTGACCTTCAGACGGCTCACTAAACACCCACAAATTAAAAAAAGGTCTGGGTAAAAAAAATTTCCAACTCTGTGTTATAGACTGGTGTGCATGTAGCCCAATAAAAAAAAAAACCATCATGTCTATTTGCTACGTTTGGATTTCAATATCAAATATGTTCCCGGATCTATCGACTCTATTCGGTTTTGCATAGAGGGATTTAAATAAGGTCGGTAGAGGTGTCAATCGCGAGTTCAATATGCCAGAAATCTTCCTCTCCAAAGTCTGCACAAGATAGAAATATTTTGAAGCAGAGTGAGACATGAAACGATTGCAAGAGCGTCTTATGTTGAACAGTAGAAAAATGTCCATAGAAATAGGTCATACTGATAGGTCGGTCTATCATTATAGGTAGGCACGCGGAGAGCCTTGGTGTTGCATGACTTCCGAAGAAGTTGCAAGTTGCATGAAGAAGAGTCCTAAGCCCTTAGGCGCACTTCGAATTTGTCTATTTTTGAAGTGCCCTTAGCTGATGGGTACTGCAATAATAAAAGGGCCTGAGCGATACAGCGGTGTTAATGTTCGCCGATTTCTTAGTTATATCAATACCACGCTTCTGGTTAAAAAAAATGCTGACTATTCTGCCTAAAGGCCGCAGTATAAAGGAACAAATAAAATTCGATACGGTCAAAATATTACAAAGCCGGAATGAAATAAAGACAGCTAATACATATGTCTATCTATGTATGTACATCTTTATAAACGATACTCATGTACTTGTGTAGATAAGTAGATATCCTTCCAACTCTAAGGCAGCAGCCTTGGCGGTCAACAGAAATCCTACATGATTCTATGTTATGATGAACCACGAATGGCACGAAGAACAGACTGATGTACATATGTATGTTGTGCTCTGTTCCTACAGACAACTGACAATGGATTAGTCAAGTAAATGACAACGAAAGTCTACCGCGCCAGTGAAGAGGAGAGGAGACTCCAGGAATTGACGAAAACAGTCATAAAATTTACTTCGAGTGGCCGAATCGAAGGTAGACGAGTCAGCAATGAGTTGTATGTATGTGAGTGAATGCAAACTTCTTGCCGTCTTGTTGGAGAAGCCGGATAACATTTGGCTTGATGGCCGAAAACGCGAAGCCACTCATGTAAAAATCTACTTACATAAAAGTGGCAATGTGAGACAATTGACCTAAGCGGAACCGCAACCAGTTTGGTGATAGAAGGATAGTGGGACAGTTAGGCAAGAAAGTAGCGCGGCAGCAAAAAAACAAGCAAAGTTGAGAACTATTCGTAGAGTAAAAGCAAAGCCGAAAGTCGTCAAGGATGCAGCTCAAATATTGCCACGTACTATCGTTGCAAGCAGACTTACTCGCACACACACACATATACAAAAACATTGCGTGCACATAGTGAGCTCTTAAATTTATGCTCGTGTCCAACCTTCTAAACCGTATTCATCCACTCCTTTTTTTCTCAGCTTTTTTTCACTCCTGCTCTGCGTCCTTACTCGCCCCTCGCGTGCTTTTGCTTTTTTCGTGTCAGGTTAATCATGCATTGATGATGTTACGCGTTAATACCTTCATGTGAGCTGGACCACGTGTTCCACACCACGTCGCTACCGCCACCAACATCGACACCGCCACGGTGATAGCCACCACTGCAATTACGTACATATATCCACCCCCAATCCCGGCGCTCACTCACGCTCCTTGCCGTGTAGTAAGTATGCCACTTGCAACTTTGCAAATGCAACAAATACGTAGCAATATAACCTCGCTACTGTTCTGTTTCATCCGCGTCCTTGTGAGCGTGTGTGTTTGTGCCTGTACCGCTTTGTTTGCTCGCCAAAGCATACTAGACCCGTAAAATTGATTGCCGACGGAAGCTGGAAAGTTGCACGTAATTTTTTGTTTGTTTCACTCTTCCCTTGTCACTCTTGCTTGCTTTTTTACCTCTTTTTGTTGCTGTTGTTGCCAAGTTAGTTGGCCTGTTTGGTAAAATGGTCTCAGCTTATCACCGTTCTGTGTACGGCTTTCGCCTTTATCCTGGCACATTTACACAGTTGCCTGATGAGTTTGTCTATCTGTCTGGTGGTACAAGCTATTGGTATATGTATATATGTATGTTTTTATGCTTGTATGTGTGTGTGTGTTTGGATCGAGCTCCTATGCTGGGTTTAAATTGAAAATAGGATTTATTGACATGGCGTGTCCTGTCGCGATGCCACATTTAATCGTGCGTTGCATGTACTGCATGTATGAAGTATGCAGTGTTCACTTAAGTTTGGGTAGAGTTAGACGTGGGTGTTAGGTTGTTTGTTGCAGATAAGAAGTGTCGTGCATTTGAGGCTCAAGTATTAATTTCTGTTTATTACAAATTTTAGAAATACAATGTCATCTTTCTATTACTCTAAATATACAATATACATACATATGTGCATAGATAAGGTATCTTAGGTTGAACTCATTTTTCCCATTTCTTGCTTACTCTGACCAAGAAGAAAACAAATAGCTAGAACTTTAAAAAAACTGTGGCGAGTACCTATTCTCTTGAAAATGTTCCGAAGTTCTTGGCTTAATTTCTATAACAGTTACTCTCAGCTGTGACCAAGGGCAAGAAACTCGAGCCATTTTGTGTGTTCAAGATATCAGAGGATCTATTGCTTCAATTTACTGCAAGAGTCCAGTGATCATTTCCTTTTTCAACATACGGAATTATCTATGCTTATTCTCCATTATGATTAACTTTGAGAGACTAAGTAAGTAAGTAAGTCAGCTTTTACGGGGCTTATTTTTTTGCCAGAACTAACAAAAAACAAGACATGCAGAAAACAGCACTCTAACTACAGGGTGGCGCCGAATGAGCTATATGGTTTAAATGTTTTATAACTTTTTTATTTATGCGATTATTATAATTTTTTTTTTAAATATAGTATATTATTGGGGAATTTTTTGCAATTAGCTTTGAAAAATGATATCCTGTAAGTGATGTCCATTTTCTGCTTCCACATACGTGCTCTTTTTAGTATATCTTCCATAAATTTTCGCAGAATTTCGGGTGTAATGGCCATGATTTCATTTCGAATGGTTCATAATTAATTCCCCAAGTCTTCTTCACAAATTTCTGAAAAAAATGAAAAAATAATAATTAAAAAAGTTATAAAGAATTTATAACTTGATTGGTTTTTGTGGCAATAAGTCGTTTTTCGTGCTTACAAAAATAAACTTTTTGTTCTTGGTATTTGATAAAGAAAACTTCAAACCTGATAACGATGTCTTTTTTTTTGTAAAAAACGAACGACAATTGCTTAGCAGGCAAGCGATTTTGGCCGAGTCCAACAAAGCATGCCAATTGGAAATGCCAAGTGAAGCCAAGCAGAGGAGGCCTCTCTCTTTCCCTGCTACCATCAGCGGGTCAAATACTTTCAGTGCTGGAGCGTAGGTGTCCATTCGAACGACATGACCAAGCCGGCGGAGCCGCTGTACTTTAATTCGCTGCACAAGGTCCATGTCGTTGTGAAGCTCGCACAGCTCATCGT
>JAPVRG010156039.1:1351-16898 GCA_029783565.1 Rhagoletis cerasi | reverse complement strand
CTTTTAGAAAAGCTTTGTGGCGTTCTGAGTGTTTCGATTTGCCAGAAAAAAAATTAAATTCAAAAATTAATTTTTATTTCTGAGAGATAAAATAACGCTCAAGAAATGAGTTTTATTTTCGATCAAAAAAATAAAACTCAAAATTAATCATTATTTTTGATAAAACAAATAAAACTCAAAATATAATGACATTTACTGATCAAAAAATAAAACTTAAAAAATCTTCAATATTTCAGAGAGAGAAAAAAACCACTCGAAAAATGAGTATTAATTTTGATCAAAAAAGTATAACTCGATACACGATTATATATTCTGAGCGATTTATAAAAATTAAGAGTATAATTATTAATTATAATTTTTATATAAATCGCTCAGGAATTTTTAAATCGTATCATATTCCTAAAGGACATGAAAAAACGTGCACATATATATACTCGAAACTGTTATACGATATTTGGAAGCTTTTGATTTTGTTCATGGAAAATTTGAAAATAATCATTATTTTCGGTCTCTGCTTTTAACTTTAGAATGATAAGTTCAGTTAAAATATTTAAATTATGTTTCCTGGTATAAGCCCACTTAGCCATTTACATACATACATACATTTGGATATTAGAGTGGACATAAGTTGTATAGAGTAAAATGAAGGTGTCCTTATTCCGGTCACGCCCCCTACAAATAAGTGAAGCGGCTATAATTTAAGAAATCTAAAGTTTTACACGAATTGAGAAAGATTTAGAGGTGGCTCGTAGTTTTTAGTCCATTCACATATTTCTAGGGCGTGAGACCGAGATTTCGGATACTTTCCCAATTAAGGGCCAACCTATTGCATCTATGTAACTAAAATGCGCAAGGCGAGTTCCTATATCAGTTACCTGCTACCGCGCTCAGCGAAATCATAGATCAAGAAAAGCAACTAACTTTTAATTGTTGTGAGGCAGAGTTAATATATGTCGCTTTTGTCCTTCACCACAATTACTCTCTGAAAACATACATACATAGATTGTGTTTAGCTAAGTTACAATACATTAAATCTACATACCTAGGGTATGGCATCTGTGTAGGTAGAACAAATAAAATCTGTACTAGGGTGGTCCAAAAATTATTTTCTTACAGCCAAACCCCATAATTATAGAAAATGGAATGTAAGGAGATCCGTATTTTTTTATTTTGAAATCTTCCATATATTTTAAAAGGGAATAATACATTTTTGCGTAGAATTGCTATAAAATCTGTAAAAATAAATTTTTTTTTGATATTTCCTCCTTCAGAAATCCTCCAACGTTAAAACTATGATGCAAATTTAACTCGAAAATTTTACTAACATTTTTTTCAAAACCTGCGTTAAGTGGTTACGAACATATAAAATAACTAATTTTTTACATAAGAGTTGAGATATCGGTTATAAAAAAATAGTTAGTAAAATTTTAAAGTAAAGTAGATATGCATTATGATTTTCTTGTTTGAAGATTTATGAATGATAATATTTTTATTTGATCGAAAAATATTTGTTTTAACTGTACGAAAAAATTTATTTTCTCCATATAAAATATATGGAAACTTTAAAGCGCCGACGGCACGGGTAAATGTTAACCAATTTCAAAACAAAAACGAGTCTCTTTATTTTTTTATATTCTTCAGTTCTGGGGTTGCCTGAAAAGAAACAGTTTGGGACCACCCTACTGTGTACATATGTACATACATACGCACGTTGCTATACTTCTCTGTATACCAGCTAAAAGAAAAACGGCTTGCAAACCTGTCCTCCATAACGCCACTGGGAATTTACGCACTTTATATTGCAAACAATTGGCAAAATGCCACTGGGATTTCCCCAACAACTACAATATATATCTAAATACAATTACTCATGTACATTAGGCTGCAGCACTCTCCATCCAAAAAAAAATCGGCACAATTTTTCCATCGGAACTATAAAATCTATAATATTTTAGACCTTACGCCAAAATATTTCGGAAAAATATTAAGTTTTACGTGCGCTGGTTCGATTTGAAAAAATCGATTTTTTTTATAAATAAAATTAGTTTTTAAAAATATTTTTTTCCAAAAAATCGCCTCAGATGATAGAAGAGTTTAAGCATAAAAGGCCTAAATAAAAATGTTTAAAAATTTTATCAACGGAAAACTAATGAAAAATAATGAAATTTTTGATGCTATTTTCAAATCGGTCAGGTAATATAAATCTGAATATTTTACCGAAATATTTTGCCAGAAGTCTAAAAATATAATACATTTCATAATCCTGGTGGTGGAACCACAACTTTTTTTTGGTGATGCCTCCTAATGTATGTATGTAAGTAGGAAGGTGCATACCAGCATTAGAGCTGGATTTGGCAAGTGCGTAAAGCAACAGAAGAATGAAAGGATTAAGCCTTTGAAATTGATTTTGCAGAGTTAGTGTTGTTGTTAGCGAAGGTTACTATCTACCTAAAATACAAAGAGTGCGCTGAAGAGCTAGTATATGGACAACTGAGAGTCCAGTAAGTAGCTGGAAAGCTGAAACTTTCTTATATCTTGCAAATCGGAAGAAGATAATATTTTCTGAACCCAGCGCCTATGGATCTTAAAATAAAAAAAAAAATGTAAGCGTAATCAGATATACGTAAGGCTTAAGGAATCGGTGGAGAAGAAGACATTTTGGATTATAAATAGCATACAGATAAACTCTAGGCCACACATGGATAATTAAATGTGATTTCCATACAAAAAAGAATGGCGAATAGACATTAATATTGTTTTCAAAGAATTCGATAACCACATCAACTTCTTCTAAGCCGCTGAGATATGTTAGTAGCTACATATATCTTTGGTGTAAGTTCGATAGAATTCGATAGGGCAGGAGCCAGTCGAAATGATCTTGTGGTACTGCTATGCCCATTCAGACAAATTTAAGCAAAATATAGGTTTGCCCCAAGATTTCATTGCAGTTGAAAGATATTCTTCACAAGTTAGTATAACATTCCGTCTCTTCAGCGACGGTGGGCATAACGGCGCTCAGTGCGGCGGTGGCCGTCCTTAGACAATTCTACATAGATGAGTGAGCTTGATAGGGTGCAGCGGGCAGTATTTAAGTTAATCACGGGGGCCTAGACAGATTGACTATGGGCCTGTGCGTTGTTACGAATTTCGTTGCCACTATTGAGGTCGAAGGCTGGCCTGTGGGCACGAGCATGGCTGTTTCGGTGTATGTTTACACAGATGGGTTGAAAGTGGAAAATATATAGATTTTTCTAGCAGAAGAAGCCATAAAGAAGGCTGCCAGACTATTGAGCATTAACCGAATAAATTAACGAAGGAGTCTCTATAGTGACAGCCAGCCTGCGGTATAGACACTATTATTGCATACTGTTGTACAGTGCAGAACACTCATGTCTGAATTATACGCTGAAACAGAGGTTCACCTGTATTGGGTAGGGCTGCAACATCGATATCAACATCGATATTTGCTACCCGATATATGGTCAGAATTTTGTGTACGAAAGAAAAAGGTTGTAATAAACCCATACCGCCACCACGATTTAGGCTGTAGCAGATGGAATATGCTAACCAAGTTTTAATTTAGTCGGACAGAGACTGAGATAATACTACTCTAAGGGGGTAATTAGGATATGTAGCAATTAACCATACGAGAATCGCCCTGTGCTCGAAATCCGACCACTCCACTTTTTCAAAAAATTGTTACATTAACTTGTACTCAGTTTTCACTCTTTACATGTGTCAAACTTTAAAAATGTGATGATAATCCACTAAAACAATGTGAGGCCAATGTGCTTAGGGGCACGATACATAATACAATATACTCACGGCCGGCTAGAGAAACTCGTAGCCCAGTACTAAATATCTGATATATCTCTCATGAAAATCCATGGGGACTAAGTAGCTCAAAAGTGTACCACAAAAAAATGACCCTTGCGCCACCTATCCGATCCGATCCGAAGAACGAACCCACATTTTAGTACTTTATCATTAGTTAGAGGTTTGGATTAAGCCATATGAAAATTTCAGTTTGTATGGGAAGTGCCACGCCATCTTTTCCAATGCCTACCACTTTTCGTCATAAGTACGGTATTGATAAAATATGTAGCTGTGTCAAATTTTAGTACTTTAGAATAAGCGGTTCCGGAGATAAGCGACATGAAAATTTCAGTTTATATGGGAGGTGCCATGCCCCTTTTTCTCATACCTACCACTTTTCGCTATAAGTACGGTAATTACACTCTATGCATCTGTGCCAAGTTCCAACATCTCAGCATAATTGGTTTTAGAGATATAGTGATTTTCATATTTTAGTCTATATGTCAGATGCCACGCCCCCTATATAACGGGATTAACATTTCTGGATTAGAGGAAGCTATATTCTTTAAAACAGTGTTTGTTTCATTGAAATCGAGCGAACGATGCCCTCAAAAAAGGGAGTTCAAATTATTCTTGTGGCGTATTTATATATAGAGAATACTTTAAAAATGGATTAACAATAAAGAAGTTATGAACAAAACGCGATCTACGCTGCTTTAGGACTTGATAAAAGTGAAAAATTATCTAAGGTTAAAGTTGTCTTTAACAGGGGTATTCTGTGTTGGTGAATACAAATTTTGTTACCAGTAAATAAAGTTCCTGTCAATTTATAAACCCTGTTCGCATTCTGTATACTCTTGTAACCGGTAAATTTTGTTACCATATCATAAGCTGGTAACAAAATATTGCCCCGTGAAATATGCAATGCCAGAATTTCTACAATTCTTCATAGCTGAATTGCTGAATATATTAACTGCGTTACCAACGTTCCTAGAATAGCGGTGACAAGAACTGGTAAAATTTTTTGGTAATAAAATTTTCCGGTTATAAATCTTCGGTAACGTGCAGAATAGACCTGTAAGTGTACCTTCAGACGAGTGGGAGGAATTACAAGCTTTTTTTCGCGAGCCAGTAGTGTACAGAGACTCCCTGCTTTGTGTATAAACAGCATTAATAGCTAGGATACTGCACCCGTATCTGCCCTTCTTTCAGCTAACCGAAAACATGGCATTGACGGCGAAGGAAAATGCCGTGTAAAGTACAACGCAGAAACCACCAATACCCGAGTTATGAGTATACTTAGCTTGTAGGGAAGGTAGTTTTAAGGAGGCCTTGAAGTCTCACTCGTATCACTTCCTATTCTATCCTATCTTCGTTTTGCAAATCAGAAGACCAGCAATCTACTAAAGGTTGTGAAATAGTACATCATGAGTAGGAATTGACGCCTTTGCCTGCAAAGTGTATGCATTAACATCGTTAGATCTGTTCTTTTTGAGGTTATCTTCAACAGTCAAGTTAACTTGATCTCACCTAATGAATAACCGTAATCGTTCATTTTGTTTGTATCCAGTTAAAAAATACAGATCAATTTAAAATTTCTCTCTCCAGGGCGCCAAAACTATAAATGTAATAGAAGTGTTCTATATTCTTTTGCAATTTGATAAAATTTCTTAAGCCTCAGAATTTTACTAAGCTGTTTAAAAAATTTTCACTACAATATGGAAATTCGAGTCCTTCTCTTCATTGATACATATTTATGCACACACATTAAAACTGAAATGGTTTCTTGAAACCCTCTAGAGCGGTACAGTAAAACTGTGATTTTTTTATTTTTTTATTTATTGTATGTCCTTTTTCAAAGACAAGTACTGCTGTTATACGAAACCAAATAAACTCATTTTAGACTAATTAGATATAGTTAACTTAATTTTACATAGCCTACTTTAATTTTATGACTGTATTCAAAGAAATCTACTACATTTGGAGTGTTCTTGGTCAAAACCAACAAATTCTTGCACTTCGTGTGAAAAAGTACTCCAATTTAATGGCACACTTCAAGAATCCTTTCACATGGCGCATTGCATATCGGCATGCGAAGTAGTAGCCAATATAAAAGATATTGCTACAACGTTATGCAACATGTCTTTCAGCAGTAAAATAACACTTGCGCAACTGCTGTAGAAGGTGTCAAAATTCATTCGATTGCCGAGTAGCGGAAAGTAGAGTGCTAAAAGTGACTTTCAAGTGGCTGTAATTTTGGAGAAAAATTTAAATCTTTAATGAAATTTACTGTATCTGGACTAATGTCACATCGATCTATTCATATTCTATTGTAGTTATGAGCATAAATCACGCCAGAAAAAAGTAATCAATGAATATTAGTGGCAAAATGGGCGTGCTGGCGTTGTCTTACGAGACAAGCGCAAGTTGTAGTGAATGAAGCTAAAAGATTTATGTGACGCCAAACAAACAATTGCACTAAACAAACATATGTGAAAATTTATGTGCAACCGTATGCACTCGTACGCAGTATATATGAAGGTTTTGTTTGTGCAGGAACCTGCCCAAATTTATTGCAAGTGCTGAGGGATATGTGAATGCTTCCGCACCAAAAATTTATGTCAAATACTATTTTCTACATATTTGTTCAACATATACTTTTATGACTTGTATATGACTTGTATGAACATATTTTTGTAACGTAAAAAAAACATTAACATTAGTATTGAATTTCAATAGGATGTACTTTAACATATTTATATTACTTGTTGTTGTTGGTGTTCTTTCAGAGTCCTTCAGAGTCCGCCTGATGGGCGCTGAAGTACATAAAAATTTGTGTAACATGCACTTAGAGAGGAAATGTGCTGTGACGAGATGACAAGAGTCCGACGGAGTTCGTTTCTTTTCGGGTGACATAGGCAACAAAATTAAGTGTAAAATAAACAACAACTTCCTTGCAGGACTTTTCTGAAAATGCCTTGAGTCTATTCACAGTTTTATGTAAAAAAAGAAAAGAAGTAAGAAAAAATTACTGATAACCAGCTATGCTCGGGTCTTTTTTTTACGCACCTTCCTCATCTCATCACTCTAATCGCCAGCAAAAATTCTATTTGCTACTGAATTCAGCGCACTGCATTGGAATTGGAGCGCTGCTTAAGTTACATACATACGTATATGAGAATTTTCGCATGGGCATTACAATTCTTTGCTGACCTGTGGATTATTACCGACAGTAGTTGCATAATTCTTTGGCATACATTTTTCATCATTGGCTTATGCCAAATTTTGACACCTTTCTCGCAGGGGGATTAGTCAAACGGTGTTGTATAACTAGAGCAGCAGAGCACAGCAGCAACAGCAGCTGATGAATGTCCATCGATCGCCTTGGCATGAGTGTCGAAGGAGCGGAAGAGCGTAAGGAAGTTGCTGCCTACTTATGCTGACATATCGCATTTGCGCTCGTCCTTTGAATACAGCATACATACATACATTCCATTCAATTTCTTTTCAAATTTCTATGCGTATTTGATTTCAGCTCAGAGCTGCTGACAATTATCGCAAATTCTGCAATGAATTTGATACAATATTTCGTTAATTTTTTTCCACACAAAATACAGAAATGAATGAAGAAGAAAAAATAATCCTCAACCATTGTTAGTTGGCTGCTGTGTTGCTGCCCGCCTTACTTCGCGCACTTCCTTGCCTATTTCCTTGATTGCTTCCTAGCAGTGACTTTTATGTACTTATCGCCTACATTTTCTTCTGCTTCTCCTCTATTTTCACATACTATCGCCTGTGGGCACTGCGCTCACTGTATGCCATGCGTAGGTGTTGTCCGCGTCTTAATGTCCTGCCACAACCTACTCGTCTATCCTTGAATGCCGAAAAATTCGCTTTAACGCGATTACTGTCCATTAGCTGGTATTTCACTGAGAATTTTTTGAGAAAACTCATTGCAGACTGTACTTTTAAGTCGCTGCTTGTCATTCGACGCAAACAAATCAGCGCATACAATTGCCACGCTGTCACTCACTGGCACATGGCTGGGTTCCACCCATATCCGCTTTTGCGCGTGTCCCTAGAAACTCTCGCCTCCAAAAAAGTAAAGCAGTAGTGAGTCTTGAAATATTTGCATAATTATAATGCGCTGATCAAATTTCACTGCTCGCAATTGTTACCGAAGAAACCAGCGGAGTTTTGCTTTTCTTATTTCACTTTTCACATGCGACAATTGTCTTGGGGTGCGCATGCGCAATCCACAACCGCACGCCTTACACATCCCTGTGGCATTTGCATACCTGTCAGCCACTGACAGGCCGGCCTCATGCACAAATATACATATGTACGTACGTTTTGTAACCACTTTATTGGGGTGTTGATTTCATTTCGATTCAATATTTATGCTCGCTTTAGTTTCTTGTTTTTTTTTGTTTTTTTTTTTTGTTGAATTATGCATTAGCGCATATTTATCGAGTGCCGCAAGCTTCTGTGATCTATCAAGCACCCTACTGTACCTGCATTTAATATATGTAAAAAAGCATTTTTGTTTTCATTTATACAAGTAACTCGTATTTTTGTGCTGCAATTTCCTTTTCACCACTTGGCATGTCCTGCTTGCTTTTTTTGTTATTATTATTATTATTTTTTGTTTGGCAAGCGGCACACGTAACCAATTTTCTCCTGGTTGAGAATATTGTCTGTCATTCAGTCACCCCTTTCGTCCCTTCCGCTAACACAAACATACCTACGTACCTACTTCATGTCCTGTTCGCCTCTGTCCTTATCCTGTTTGGCATTCGCATTCGTTTTGGGGTTGAGGTTTTGCTGTGCGGTGGTGTCCATGCAGGCTGCCACACCACTCAGGCCCGGAAGTGCATTAGCAGGCAAATTATGTACGCTTTACGCCTTTGACCAGGCGTAAAGCCTGCCTGCCGGTCCATCAGAGTGGCTGACTGCCTTTCGTTCGCTCAGCTTTGTTTGATAAGCGTTTTGCTGTAGTTGATTGTACATATGTAGCTTGTTTGCCCACGTGGTTCTTGTTGATATGTGATGAGGCGTGACCGGTTACTTCCGTTGTTGCATTAAATTTGGTTGTTATGGTTTTTTGCTCTTTAAGCTCAGCGGAAATGATAAAAATATTTTAATTTTAATTTATTTATTTTCCTACCCAGCCGTGCTGTATGTCATACATAGTGAGTAGATATTCACACGCTTTGTGCGCGTGCGGCTTGCGCTCGTTTGTTTTTTGATTGACTGGGGGTAGAGAACAAATTTATTTGTACCAACTTATTTTATGCAATTTTTAGAATATTCTACGTAGGCATAAGAACACCATCTTGTAGTTAAAAAGTTATAAGACAATAACTACATTTTTGAATAATCAATTTAAAGTAACGACCTTAACAATAATTCAAAAAAAGGAGTGATGATCCCCTTGTTTTGCTGTTCAAATTGTTATAATCTTTTCTAGGTGCAGAGCTATTGCGCTGGATTTTGCAACAAACGTAATCAAATCGACTTTTATTGATGGACGTTGTAAGGAAGCTTTGCACTAACGTTGCGGGCTTTTCAGTACGAAAGCTTGAAATCCCTATGTACACATACCAGAGTTCTTCACTTGGCTTAGTTTTAGCTTTTAGCTTTTAATACATTTTATATTCGGCTGGAACTGAATAAGAGCTGTGCACTCTTCACACTTCATCCTTCATAAAAGTAAACTTTTGTTTCATCATCGTCAAACGACCCAAATTTCACAACGCCGAACTATTTTTGTCATATTTAAAAGGATGCCTAAGTTATAAGAATATGCTTATAAAGGAGTCATTCCATACCCTTGTTTATCCAATTTTTTTTGTTGAAATTGTAATGTTCATCAGGGATTTCGGATGTTTTTCCTCCAAAACGACATCAAAGCTAATGACTTGTTGTGAATGATACCGGACGCAGCCTCTAACGTGCGTTGTCTGATATTTTTTGTCATTCTTGTAATGAAAAAAATTCGCACGTGACAGATTGTTTTCCTCTTTTTCGATGCTGGGCCCCTGCAACAACCGCGGAACCTGTTGAAAGATATGACGATCCTTTCGACATGCACCCCTATGGGCCATGTTGCTGTGCAAGCAGCTGTTATTTTATAGATATTTGCCTTGCTGATTCCTAACAGAGCCATGGCCGTGCAGTTGTAACTCTGCTGAGCTATCGAGTGGCAAATTTCTGTACTTCCCACCTACAATTTCTCTTCGTCCATGCCCCCTACGTGGAAGCCGCTCGTTGCTAGTACATCCGCTCTCTAATTACAGCATGTACTACTGTCCTCCAGAAGTTCAGACCTAATCTAGAAATAGAAGAGCGCCTGAAGAGCTGGGATATCAGAATAAAAGTAACACTGCGCTTTGCGGGCGCATGGTGTTTTAAGCACCTTACAGTATCTTTAATTGCAAACATTTCCAGCTGAAAAACGCTCACGAAATGTTATATTCAAATTGTGTAGCTCATTGAAAATCGCTGCTCACTTCCCTTATTCAATATTTTGCACATATGCAAAGACAGCCAACCATTTGGTCCCTTGCCAAAAGGAGCCACTTTGGCTTAGAAATATTGTACAGGGTTTGTGATTGGTCCACATCTTAGTTATGATATAGTCGGCGCGCAGTACTTTTATATCATATGTGAGTCTATCTATAATTCGATTGCGATGCTAGCAGCTGAATTTTCGATAAACAGGATTATCGATACTAGATCGACCACAGCGTTTAAAGCTTTCGTTGCGCAGGATCTCATTGCAACTATTGTGCCACCAGCAACTGATCTCTGAAAATCACTTAGCTTTTTAACGACGTAATTCTTAGTATGGACTGGTCACCAGATCTGCACTGCATATGAGAGTATGGGTCGGACTATAGCCATGTACATTCAGTGTACAAACCTTGGCCTCAATCGCCATCTGTCGCCCGGCCTTTTCTTAGCTGCATAGAAGTTCACCGATGCTTTCCTGGCTTGCTTATAAATGGTCTGCCTCGAAATAGGTTTTAGATCCAGAAAAACTCCAGAATTTTGTAAAATTGGGAAATTTTGTCTTATTCGTACATACATAAAGACCATCAGGTCAGTTTTCTTCGTATTCACGCTAAGAGTTCAGTTTAGGGCCCATGAACCAATGTCAACATCGTTGGGTCTATTTGAGTCTCAACAGCGGTGAAAGCGGACTGTTTTGAGGAACCTTATTCGTAGTGAATTTATCTGCTTCTTATCAGAGGTATATTTAATGGCTGCATCCATAGTGTAGTGTAGTTGAGCGATCTCAAAGGTGGAGAGACCACTTAGTTTTCAGAGGAGTTCCTTCAGCTTAGCGGGACAAGATTCAGTATCAAGCACTTCAAAGCTTTCAAATAGTAAGTAGGCATATGTATGAATGAGTGTCTCCACCGCGAGCACAGTTCTTTGTACAATAATTCGCCAATCAGGAGCGGGGTATTTAACTTCTCCTAGACCGGTAAAAGAAGAATATAAATACTTTTTCGTGCTAGTCCGTTTATTTTTTTTTCGGTACCTGGTATGCTATGGTTCTCTGAACCTCCTCCCAAATGAAAAGCCAACTGTGCTGCGATCAGATTGAGGCATTTGCGGAAAAGACGTAGAAAATACTATCTGAAAATTTACACCACCGAAATAATTTGTATTCAGCTGCCCTTTTTTTGAAGCAATAATTACAGAAATTAATATTTTTAGCATTCGCATTTTTTTGATTGCTCGGCTAAGCTTATTTTTGTTCTCATTAAAAAACCCAGTATGACATCTATCCGAATTTCCAAATGAACGAAAAATGACACTGAAGATGGCACAACGCCGAACCCGGTTCGTCTCCAAATCAAAATTGACAAGAGATGACGGAAATTCGTTCCAAAGTAAATCATCTTGCCACCTTGTCGGAAAAATCAACCAACACCAACAAATAATATAATAATTGTTTTCAGTCAGATATGTACGCTAGGCTTTATAATTTGCCCACCACCAAGACCAAATATTGCTGCAAGCTAAACATTTCCTTTCCAAAAATAAAAGCTAAATTTTTTGGTTTTTCATTGGGTATTTATTGTTTTATTTGGTATATTTTTGTTTGTTTTGTATTTTTTAGAGTGGTTTGCTTAGTCTTACAATTAGTTTAGTGTCCTCCATTGCTTAAAATTAGCGCTTAATTTATGAGTAGGGGTTTAAATCATTTGTCTTCCATGAGTTAAAATTCTTAAAAAATATACTTAAAATAAATATTTCACAACATATAAACGTTTGGAATTTACAAGGCACACTATTTACAATTTGTTAGGCAAAGTCAAGCAAAATCTCTTCCTCGCATGCACAACGCTCACTAAATTTGAATATATAAAATGTATCTCTGTATCAATACTGAGTCCTGAGTTGCCACTGGGCTATGATGTCTCTCAAATTTTGCTGCTTCGTGTTCGAAAGCAAATTTTCACTGCGCAGGTTGTTTCAGTCACTGATTGTGTCGCCTTGGCTTACTGCTCTTGCCATGAAGAGATATAGTCCAATAGCTCCTCATCGTCGGGCTGTTCGTCTTCAGGTGACAAATGCGCAAAATCGTCGAAGGACTCAAACTTGAAGGGCGCCTGAAGTGGCTGCTGCTGTTGCGGCTGTTGCTGCTGCTCGAGCTTCACTGGCTGCAAATAATTGACGCCACCAATGGAAATATCAGAATCGCCACTGAAACTAGGCGCCGGCGAAACTGAAGCCTCTGAATGATAGGCTTGTGGCAGCTGGTTGTAGGCGGCCTCACTGGGACTGCCCATCGAGGAGTAACCATAGTGGCTGCCATCGTTGCTGGACTCATCGCAGTGTGTGGTGTTGAAATGCAATTTACTTTCGGTTGGCTGCGAATCTTCGAGCATATCCTGCAGACCGCGTATATACTCGACAGCAATGCGTAGCGTATCCACCTTGGAAAGCTTCTTGCTGGCGCCACGTCCACCATGCGACAACGTATTGATCACCGTTTGTGGCAGATGCTGACGCAAGTTGGCGAAGCCGTTGTTCACCTGCTTGACACGGTTGCGTTCGCGCGCATTGCGACGTGCCACCGATGGCAGCTGCTCGCCGTACGGCACATTCATGTAGGTGTACTTCTTGCGCGGCAACATGCCACCACCTGCGGCACCCACTTGGATGTTGTGAAGATTGCTGTTGCCCAATATTTTTGGTGCGGGTGCAATGGATTGGTGCTTTTTGTGCTGGTAGGCGGCGGAGTGGAGGGTTTGTTGTTGCAGCTGGTGTTGTTGGTGTTGCGTCTTTTGCAGCAACATTATGTTGCCTTTCAACATTTGGAAATGATGTTGTTGCTGATGTTGCTGGTAACCCGTTTGTGGCATGCAAACACTTGCCATTTTTTTACGAAATTCGTTCGGATGTTCGTTTTGGTTTTAAAAATTTTAGCTAGCACAACTTCTTTTTCGTTTGCTTTGATTGAATTAGCACTGATTTCCGTCTACTACTTTCTACTACGTTTTTGTAATAAGCCGAGCTTGTGTTGCTACAAAATCAAATGCCGTAATGATTCCCTTCGTCCTCTGGTAGCGCCTTAAGTACAATTTCAAAGTGAAGCAACAGCCATAGCAGCAGCTCAGCTCACTCTGCTCGCCTACAGTGCCACTGCATTGAGTACAGTGTGAGTACGTAGCATACCTGCTTCTCCCCTGTTGCTTGTCATTGCGCTGACAGAGGGTTAAACAGTGGCGCAAGTGATCGTGCCTTGGCAATGTTCTCGATCAGCGCCATGAACTGCTCGCGCGCACCTTAACAGGCATGGGGTTTGTTTAGAGCAGAGCAGAGCGGTGCACAGCGGTGGTTCAACAACATTGCAGTGTAATGAAAAGGGTAGTGAATAGTGTTGCCGCATTATACATATTTTTTTCCAAAATTACCACACAAAACCTACCAAAAGTTAAAGACCACTCCAACCGTTTTTAACAAGGCCGATTTAAAAAAAAATCACCACATTTTCAAACTCTAATTCAAGAGCCGTTCATTAAGGGCTCGATCAATAACGATAAAAATTGGATCATATCCTCTCGAAGAAGCTTCATAAATGGTGGTAAAACCAAGATTGACTATCAGCCCAATTCTAAATTATCTAGGAAGCTTTTTGTCCGCGGATTTAGATTCTCCCGAGAGTAAATTCTTTAAATATAAACTTTTTAGGGAAAGATTTCGGCCTGAAATGATGTGGAATGAGATTTTGAACTTAGAAACAGCCTTTTACGACAGTTTCCGAAGTTTTACGGAGGGAGGCATTATGATCTTACCTTAAAACTGCCACAACCTTTTTTTAACGCTTTCTTCATCTGACTCCCACTCATTGATATTCCCAATAGTTCAAATGAACTTTTATACATATATAAACCATTTGTTTGACAAGTTAAATATATTTGCAAAAGTATTCATTTAAAAAAATATGTTAGCCTTATTCGACTTATACTACCAAAGAGAACATGAATCTAATAATCTACCAAAATTAGAATTTAGAAAAATATTGTACAAAATTTTCTAGAACTCTACGAAAACGGCAACACTGGTAGTAAACAAGAGGGAGCATATTAGTGCAAGCGGCAAGAGAGTTTGAGCAAATAAGAATATTTTTTATGGCCCCTAAGGCAGTTGGTTGTGCTAAGTGTTGACTGGACAGTTTTGTGAGTATTTAGTTTCTGCAAATGTGATGCACATATTACAGGGGCTTAACAGCGAGAACCTTGATTTGCAATCAGAACGAAAAGGCCAATCTCTGGATAAAATGTGGCGTGTGCCTACATATTCATGTACACACACATGCATGTAATTATGTAAACATGAATGTATATTGTAAATAGATGCATATTATGTAGGATTCTTACTATCTGAACATTTTATATTTAAACTTACTATTAAACCGAAACGTTGTTCATGTAATCGAAACTCGAAAAACATTCTTCAGCACAGATCCAAACTGCATAAAAACTAGATACATTCTTGGGAGTAGACAAACTAAAAAATAGTTTTTGTTATACTGATTGTAGTCCTTTGGGAAGTCCAAATGGTAATTTCATAGCTGCTAAGCACAGAGCTTCAAGTGATTGCCGTCAATTTTACTGCTTTCACATTTTCTTTAATCTGTTTTAACTCTACGCGATATGCGAATGAAACCGAACAGATTTTTTGGTGTTAAAAAACATATGTAGGTGTTCTTCTCTCAAAACATTGCTTCCAAAATCCATAGTTCTATGCAGTCCCATCTGCTCTACTCAAGCAAATACCTTGCGAAACCGTCTGCAGTCCACAGAAAACGCCTAGTCATAGCTAAGTGCAATATTCACCGAGTTTCTACCGGTGGCTTCCATGGTAAAATTTCTTCTAGAAAAAATGTTTGAAAATTCGTCTTTGGGTAGGTAGGCGCTGTTTCCAGCAAATAATCTTAAGTGCTAATTTTTTTAAATAAATAAAATAAAATATTACCCTAAACATAATAATCATTATGACTTTATTGATTTTAAAACAATATTCTTTCTCAAGCCAATATAATCATATCATTCTCTCTCCTGCTGATGTATACTATTCTTTGATTCTCTTTGCAAATAGCTCCAAGCAGAACTTTAACAATAACATACATATCATTACATAACAGAGCAGTGTTCTGCTGACTAACATGCGAAACACCCCCTACAACCAGCAACAAGTTGGCTGCATA
>JAPVRG010156016.1:2605-13171 GCA_029783565.1 Rhagoletis cerasi | reverse complement strand
TTGTTTGGCAATTGTGTTGCTGATGACATTGTTGTTGTTATTATTATTGTTATGTTAACTCCATCTCACCGATCAACGCGTCTCACTTGCACACACATGTCAGTCAGTTGATCAGTCTATTCACCATCCCACACCAACACACTCCAGCAAATCCCTTCACAAAAAAAATATGAAAAAAAAATATTCATAACTGCGACACGCCCACCACATCCATCACACTCACCACAACTACCTTCACCTTCACCGCCACCACCACCACCACCAACCACCACCCTCCGCACACCATTTATAGCATCACATTCTCAATTCTTCTGTGAAAGCACGGGCCCACTCCGCCGTCTCTTTAGAATAGCTTGACTTCACCAACTGATATTCAGTGGTTCCGGTTCTAGGTTGTCGCCGCTAACGACGCCACCGTGTGAACGTTCGCCCCACATGACGTTGAGCCTGCAGGAGATACTCATTGTAGGTTCGGCGTGCGAGCAGGCGAAGTTCTCCGAGTTAACAATGGACATGTTTAGGTAATGTTTAACGCCTTGTAGAAGTGTTTTTATCATCTATTAATTGCTCTCCTCGTGTTTTCGTTGTTATTTTTGCAGAATGTTACAAACACTCGAACGGGAACCAACGGAATCAACGCATCCGATGAGCATGACACATGGCATGCACGGGCACGATGCCAGCCCGGCTGCCAGCCGCATACCACCATATGGTGTTCCAGGTTCTAAGGGTTACTTAGAAAATGGCCGTCATTATCGAGACAATCCTCACAAATATTTACTATACAAGCCTTCTATTAGTCAACTTCTGGTGTTCTTAGCTAGTGGATTTAAAGAATTGCCTCCAGGAGGCGCATTACTCTTATATATGTCAGCTGATGGTTGTTTCTCGACTACAAAGCATCCAGAGGATTGTAAGTATTCACATACATACTGAAATTTAATATTTATTTAATTAAATATTTCTTGTGTCAAAATATGCGAAAATCTACTCTGGTATTCTATGTATAAGTGCTTGGATTTTTTTGCTCCATGGAACTCAAACGAAGTATTTGAGATTGACCGCATCTGCGATGTGCTTTAACTTAAGTACTTTACTGTCTGCAAACTTCAAAACCATTTTCTTAGTAAAATATATTTATCTTCCAACTAAATTTCTGAAAAATCCGGGCCCCTGAAAACTCCTGGCAAAGTTGACTTAAGGCAAAGTTGAAGGAATCATCTTCTAATTCTTGTCTCTGAAAATTGTAGGCTTATGGCCTACTTTATATATCTTTGGCATATTATTAAAACAAATCAAGTGACTTTAGAGGCGTTGACTTTAAAAAATAATAAGTTTCCCTTAAAAAATTTTATATTTTTATCAAGCTTCTATTAAAAGGGCATCTACATCTACACATATGGCTAGTAAGTCGTTAAAATATTGTTTGGGAACCCAATGAAATATTGCTTTAAAGAACAATATATTTAAGTTACAGAAATCCCCACTTGTAAGAGAACAAACTTTGCGTAAGATTTCGACGGAACCTATTTAGGAATATTTCCAAAAAACTAAATAGTAACAAGGCCACTTGGAGATTTATTTCACAAAAAAATATGTTCGTAGTCATGGCTGTTCCTATGCAAAATTGTAATGTTCTTCTGGCAGATGGTGGACTATACACGGTAAAAGCAGTTTTTTCTTCTTTTTAACGCCGAACAAGCGCCGACACTCGATACTGATAGAAATCCTGACCGATCAGCGTATAATAGATACACATGCGGTACGACTTAACCTCGTCTCAGACCCCCATTACCATAGCTACTTGAAGCACGACGCACACTCTGGAAGCTGAACTTTTTTTCTGTCAAAATCTAATATCTCGAGAACGAGAACAGCTACCGAAATAAATTTAACCGTATTTTTGAAGGCGATTTTAAAGGTCAATGTAATTTTTTTGGCCAACGAAATTACATCTCCTCAATTCTCTATCTCAAAAGCTTTAAACTTTCTTCTCAGCTGTCCTGCTTTCGCTAGTTTGAGATTGAAACATATCGAATCGTATTTCATTAAACATCCTGATCCTACTTGAGGTTACTGTTCCGGGGGAAATATCATCACAAAATCCCAGGTGTCCAGCGGTAGTTTTTAGACCATCCCAACTAAGGTTCAACAGCCGTTCAGAGAATCCACGAGAGGGAGTTATAAATCTCTTGGACTGCCTTTTATCTTTTGATATTCATCAGTCGGCTGAAACCTGAGAATGTGAGATTCTTAGGAGCTCTGTTGTGTATACCTTGGATGGACCTGAGAATGGCTGAGACCATGCAGGCCTCTTTAAACTGCACTTTCCGCGGGAGTATCAGCCTTTTCGTTGTCATTAAAATCCCTCATAACCTTTTTAATGGTTCCTATTTTGTCCAGTATTGCCTACTAGTCTTGACTTTACAAGGGTTTACTTGAGTCTAAGGCTTTTCATGCTGCCTAGCTGCCCGACATGATACTTATTGTGGCCCCGTTAATCCTTCTACGAAGACATTCGATGGCAAAGACTTCAAATCCGAAAATTTCCGCCTGAAATATGGTTGGGTACACATTTCTGAAATCTAGGTATGAATACGCCGTCCCCAGTACTTTCATCATCAAGTTTGGGTCAATCAATGGGATTCATAGTCTTATATGGCTTAAAGGATAACTTCGGCAGCATTGCGTCTGTGAATGTGGCAACACTAGTAATAAACGTCGTTAGGAGGAGATTAGTCCAACAATAGAAAACTCAACTATAATGGGCATACTTCTAACAAAGTCGAGGCTGTACTATGTTTTGAGGATGATCTGCATATACGTACATATATATGTATGTTGACGACATCGAACCCAAGATTTCTTGGATATCTCCTAATGAAATATCGAAATATGACAGCAGAATGAATGAATAGCAGCCTCGTAGTTACATCAGACCTTTCCATTCCTAGATACTCTCGCCCCGGAGAGGCTGAAAAGAGTGTCACCCCACGGCTATGGTAAACTAAAATATGCTCGCATGATGGAGCTCTGCTGAGCCAAATTTACGTGGTCCAAAGTTATTCGATAACATTCATAAAAAAATATATATTCCGACGAATTGATAACCTCCTATTTTTTTGAAGTCGGTTAAAAAGAAGTAATTTTTCAGTTATTTACTAAATATGTATTTTTAACAACTAATTTCCAGATGGTTACGAATTGGGTGGCCTTGCTACGAGCGTCAAGCGTGATGGCGTCGAAGGCGGTGGCATTGCATGTCGAGGGAAATCCTACAAGGAGAATCATTGCTTATATCCCGGCGATTTGTATCCCTTCACACGGAGACCAATGTTCATTATCATCGATTCGGATAATTCATTTGTCTTTCAACACATCCCCCGGTACTTTGGACAACCGTTGGTCATACTTATGTCACCGCAAGATGTGCCGCCCGCATTTCAAGGTAACTATTTAGCACGCAATTCATTTAAGAGCAAATCAACTTTTTTTCTGGGCTTCCTCTTCCTACACAGCTGATGTGCAACATCATGGTTCGCTATTCACCTTGTTCCTGCATTCCCCACTCACGGCGCTCTGCTACATTTGTAATGTGGGCGATGTGCCGATACACCATTGGGAGCGCTGCCAATCGCATGTAGACCGATTCATAACAGAGGCATCAAGACTTGTGACGCGTTGTCGCATCGATGAAATCGAGCAGGGCATAGGCTTTATAGGTGTGTTAAGTACTTATTAGTAGTGCGTGCAAAGTATTTACGTTTATTTAACTTTTGGCTCTCTACTAATTGTAGACTCATCGTACGTGCAATTCTTCGGTGATGACTTTTTACGTACGCTTATTTTGCGTTTCGTCTTCTGTGATGTTGTACTGAGATTGCATCGTGGCTTTCGTGGACGTCATATGAGACCACGATGCGAGCCACCATTGCCATCCAATGAGTTACTGGAGCATCCATCATTGTCGCATATAATATTCCAATTAGCGTCGGGGCTCGATGTACGCGGCCATTTCTCCGATGGGCCCGAATGCGACTGATGATTTTTTAGTAATACTTGTAAAAATATTTATTATTTTAATTTACTTGTAGTAAATAAAATAGTAATTAGTAGTACAGCAATAGTAAATGGAAAAGGAAAGAAGGCGAGTGGACAGTCGAGTAATTGTAAAATTATTAGGAATGGTTATGAAATTGCAGGCAAAATGAGTAAATTTATTAATTATGATATTTATTATGATAAAATTACTATCGTAATTTTTTACATAAAGTATATATTAATATTTATATTTATTTCTTTTCTTCTTAGTATGGGTTCAATGACAACTTTTTTAAATACATACATACATGCTTAGGTACATACATATGTATGTATGCATATCGAAAAGAAGGGCAAAAAACTCAAGAATAGCAATTGTAATGAAAAATATTTAAATTATTTTATTTATTTTTCACTTAAATTATAATAAATTGTAGATATGTATGTATATTTTAATGATTATGACAGCTAACAAATTTTACAACTGTGCGTAAGGTAATCGATAACATTAATACTACATATACATAGATTAAAGCTAAACAATTTTGCTGAGCTTCAAATGATGCAGAATATCATGAAAAGAAAGTCTCAAAGACACATACTTACATACATACATATATAAATATAGAAATACATACATACATATGTAAATCGCTGAAAAACCTGTTAAGCTAAAGACCGAAATATATTTGTAAAAATATTGGAATGACAAAAGCTTATCAGAAGTACATTTATGCATAAAAAAATCGATGGTTCTCTACAATAACGACAGAACTTAAATTAAAAAAAAAAACCCTCACTACTGAACAGAGGCATATGCCTCTAATCTAATAATGAAGCAGTCATAGCGATTAAATAAGGATTAGACATGGATAAAGGTTCTGGTAAACGATTAGAATAATTCTCATGAGAATAGTATTTCACATTCATTTTCACCGTCTAATTAGTAATGATCCATTCTCATGAGAGTAAATTCCTATTCTCGTGAGAATTATTCTCATCGTTTATCAGCACCTTTAGACAAGGATAAGAGACATGTGCTACTGTTCAGTAGTAAGGGATTTTTTTTCGAGTTTTGAGTTGTGCGTTATTGCAGAGCACCATCTATATATAAACATTTCTCTCTTTTTTAATTACTGTGCTTAAATTACTTTGAATACGAAGCGTTAAGGCTGTTTACTGCTGGCTTTTGACTGTCGTAACGTCAGATTCGCACCGATTCACACTCAATCAATATCGCAAAAACATGTAAAAAAAGGTTTTTCTTAACAACGGTCGCCCCTCGGCAGGCAATGGCAAACCTGCGGGTGTATTCCTGCCATGAAAAAGCTTCTCATAAAATACAATCGCCGTTCGGAGTCGGCGTAAAACTGTAGGTCCCTCCACTTTGTGTGACAACATCAAGGCGCACGCCACAAATCGGAGGAGAAGCTCGGCCAAACACTAACATATGTGTTAGCGCCAATCTATTATTGTTATTATTATTATTATTATTATTATTATTATTATTATTATTATTATTATTATTATTTGTGATTAGGAATGAAGAGGTGTGTAAAATGGTAAAAATCGGCGCGATACCACGCCCTCCGCTCTTTTGGGCGGAAACGGTAAATGTTAACCAATTTTGATGAAATTCGACATAAATATTGAGTTTTCTGAAAGATCGTCAAAATCGACTAACCATTACGTGCAACAAACTCACATAATTGGGCGCATTTGTTAAAAATTATTATCTTGATGAACTTTAGTATACCCTGCTTCCTAATGCTTAGATACTTTGATTTCGAAGGTAGAGATGAATTGCTCATTAAGATGCCCACAATAAGGAATACCTGTATATTACATACAAAATTCCATACACAGCATATACAGAGTTGCCGGGAAAGTCGTCCTAGATACTTAAGGACATTATTATTTAAGCCATTTATGATAAATTTGGTTATATAACATGATGTCCAAAACTTAAAAAAAAATAAAAAAAAGTGAAAAAAAAATAAATTAATTTTAGGAAAAGAATGAGAATTTGTATGTGAATAGGGGCGGCCATGTCGAGAACTAGTAATGTGAAAAAAAGTTTAAATTGTTAAGTTCTTTGTTTTAGTCATGTTTCTTACAAATTTTTCCTTTTTATGAAATTTTACCCGCCACTAGTTGAACCCGCAATCCGGCTACTGGTTACTTCCTTAATTTAAGTATTATACCTTTTTGGATAGCTAAAAGAACATACTATTTTTTTTTTAAATAATTTGCAGCATAGTTTCAATATAAAATTTATTTGTTTTAATGATAGGAAACAATTAAGGCAAAATTGTAAATTCAAAACTTTATCAAACAGCCATTTTTAACTGTTAGGGCTTGGTTCAAGTTTTATTGATGACTTTTATTAACTGACATACACTTTAACTAAAAAAGAAAAAAACAAATGGGGCCCTTGAACTAAAATTTAAACAGTGGACGTACAAACAGAAAAAAAGGTTTTTTTAACTAATCTTTAAAATCGAATATTTCGAAATGGTCAAACTTTTGGACATCATGTCATCAGAAATGAACTAGATAATAATGTCCTTAAGTACCTAAGACGAACTTTCCGGTGTAAGAATGTACATACATACATACATACGTAATGAAGGTCCTCTGTTTTAGAAAAGTCACAAGTAAAGTAATTTAAGCACAGCAATCGCTGTTGTTGCGTACCGGTATATGAGTGTAGAAGCTTTAAATATTAAGGATGCCCATAGGTATGGCATCCAATGCTGTTAGTTAAGATGAAGCTTTAAAAGCTGCAATTTATTCAGTTAAGTACTTACATAAACATCTATTGTTCTCTACCTCTTATTTAACATTAGTCTTTCTGCCACTCAAAAGGCAAAACGAACGAATGTCCTTTATGCTCATGACTGGCCACACAATATAAAACAGTTGAACACCGAAATGATATAAATATGTAGTTCGATAAAAGTATGTATTTAACAAAAAACAAAAAAAATAAATTAATAAATAGAGAAAAAATTAAGGTAATTAAAAAATATTCGTTCAGTTCATTTTCTTTACGTAAATAAAAACAATTAAGCATTAAATCTTATTTAATAAAAAAAAAAGAAAATATTATAAGTAAATAAAAAATCGAGAAAATATAACTCACGAGACAAACTGTATTTTTACTATAAAAAAATGGTTAGCCACGCAGCAAGAAAGATTTGTGTGTAAAATACAATGCGATAGATACGTTGATGAGATGAGATGATAATATTACATAAATAAATAATAAAAAATATACTCATTTTATAATATATTTTTGCGGAAAAAAATTTTATACGATGCAATGAAAACAAAAATAAATATTTGCAAAAAAAAAACACAAAAATACTATAAATTTAAATTACTATATAATAGCTATACATAAATACTTATAAATATATATATATATATAAATAAAAAAATAATAATAACTTTATACTTATGGATTATGATATATACTATACAGAAAAATGAAGTGACAGCAACAAAGCAAATCAATAGCATTAAAGAAATAAATAGGCAAATGTGCAGTGTAAAAACTGGGAAAGACGAATGAAATTTATATTACAAACGAACTTACATACATATGACATAATGAAAATTTAATAGACTAAATAACTATGATATGTATTGAAGCCATTAAAAAAAGTTGCAAAACAAAAACAATAGCAAAAGTTTGAAAAACATGCAAGAGGTATGTATTATCCGAGTATTTCCTATGATATGGAGAATTATGGGGGAGAATTGAAAATAATATGTGAATACATACATACGAGTACATATGTATTTGTTTAATCGAAAACACCTTCCTATGCTTTTTTCATAAATGTAAATTTCCGCAATGTGACTGAGGGAAAATATTCCATACACCATTTGCTTTAATACAATTTAAAAAATGTTAAAATACATTGCATTTGGTCTACATTTTTTAAGTTTTACGCATAAAAAATCCTTTTCGGTGTCTTCGTCTTAGAGTTTCTTTGACCGATTGATCTGATTAAAGTTATACTCCGAAAAACTCGTTCAGCTTATGATTTGGTGATTCAATTCTTTGCCGAGTATATGTATGTAGTTATGTTATTAGCCGCCTACGTTTCTCCAACACATGGCGAGTGGCGAAAGGAAAGAAATTAATCAGGTACAACCAAACTCACCAACACTCATCGCTGCTAGCAAACTTTGTTGTTGCCTTCACAGATTTTTCGTTAAGCTAGCAGGGATGAACGCAAGCAAGCAGAGAGGTGGCGAATAGAAGACGGCTATAGACATAGTGCAGTTTTGACGAGGTTGGACCATAGGTGGATAGGTGTTGCGAAAGGTGGTGATTGGTATCTGATAGCAGCATTCACGGAGTTGTTTCTTAACTCTTGATGAATGCCGATAAGAGTCCGTCTGATTCAACGAAAGACGGCGTACGTATGGCTGGACTCGTCTTTGAGGGCGGCCATGAGATGGCTTCCAACGTGCTTGGTAGGAGGGTTGGCTTCAAGAAAGTGCCTGCTGAATGATGTATGCGGTAGCATCCCAATAGGCACATCAGAATGCATGCCGATTTCCTAAGTGCGGCTCCTACTAGTCCCAGGCGACCACATAGGCATATGTATAAGAGTTTAGTACCAGTCGGTCAATCGCTTTGTATGTTGCCAAAAACGCTTATATGACTTTGCCCAAGTGCTGTCGCGAGCACTTAGATTTGAGGCTCTTACAGGCAACCCCTAATTTCTGCTTATTTACGGACGGTATCGCCCACTCCTTCGCGCAAGTAGTAAAAAAGATTGCCGTTGATTTCGCAGTAGAAAATGAAGAAGCTGGTAAGGTCTGAGAGATAACCATTCACTTTGAAACACAAGCCATCAATGCTAATGCCTTGTCAGCAGGATTAATGTTTAGAAGGATGAAATTCATTTCCATTAAGGTCGTTTATAGTACATTGCCATTACACTGAAATACATAATTCGAAATCCAGATTGATTTCCCATATATTTTCATGATTTCGATTTCTTGGATTTTAATTAAGCGGAATCCCATCGAAAGTGTTCAAAGGGATGCCACCATTTTTATTATACGCGAGCGCACTTGTGCACAAGGGTATTATAACTTTGTTCGCATAACGGTTGTTTGTAACAGCCGAAAGGAATCGAGATAGATATTGACACATACAATACCAAAATGCTCCGAATGAAAAGAGGAATCGATTAAGCCATGCTTGTGTATCCGTCCGTCCGTCTGTGCACACGATAACTCGGTATTGAAAATGGGCGAAATCGGATAGTATCCACGCGTACCTCCCATATAACGGTAGTTTGCACAAATACAAAAACTGTGATATTTGACTCAAAATCTATATTTATTATAAAACTATGTTTAATATGTACGTCGGGTATTTAATGTTCGATTTCACCCGAACTTAGACTTCTTTACTTTTTTATTGTGAAATCAAGCACAAATCACACACTCATACCCATATGTGCTACACGCGTCAATGAAATCGCAAAAACCCAGCCAGCAAAAAGTTTGAAATAAATCCGAATACTAAAAGAAAAGTGGATGAAATGCGGATTTTTGTCCTTTGCCCGATTCCACTTTCGGATACTTTGACGATCCGTTTTCCCACTAAAGTGTGCGGCAGAAACGTACGTAGAGAAAAGTACCGAGCATGGTTGTGAAACGGATACCTTTCGGCTGAAATTTTGCTTGTCTTCTGCACTTCACAGATGCTTTGTCATAATTCGGAAAAAATGAAACAAAAATAAGGATTATTTTTATTGTTTCTGACGGCATTCGAACCAGGGACCTCCTGACAGCTAACAAATAACAGTACGTTCCCCTGCACACTCAGCTACTGCCGAATATGCATAAATGTGTTTAAATGTTCAATTTGAATATTCGGATACGAAGAATAAATGAAAATTTAAAACGTTTTTAGTACGCTTACGGATGCGAAAAGTGTACGAAAACCGTACCGTCAGCAACACATACGTTTCTCTGGTGGATGGGAAGGTGCGGTGGAAATACCTCAACAATTTCAGTTCAGTGGGAATGTACTGTTAGGATTTCACTCGATTATTTTATGCATAGAATACGATGCGAAGGCAGTGGACTACTGAATGCTGACAATCCAAGTATCCTTAGGACAGTTATCTGTATAAAATTAAGTGTTGAATTACGTTTTAAGTATTAGAAAGACCACAACTTTCTGAAGACCGTGCAGATTTGATGGTCCTTGCGCCTTTGTATCAGCCTAGGGACATAGGAACGCTTTTGCCTATCAGCTATTAAAGTCCAACCCGTTCTGATCAGAGCAACCCAAGGCTATTACTGCAGGCTGAAGGTGTAAGGTTCTCTCCAAAGTGTTTACGAAGCTGAAAGTAATTGTCGCAGTGTCAGAGACCCTTATAACTAGAGAACGACCGAACCTCGATTTTTAAGGCCGAACCGAACCGAACCGAACTTCGGCCAATTTCGGCCGAAGCCGAACCGAAGCCGAACCGAACATTTTGAAGG
>JAPVRG010156013.1:0-12483 GCA_029783565.1 Rhagoletis cerasi | reverse complement strand
ACTTTTTGTGTGTTTTAAGCGAAATTTTTTAGCATGGATAAAAGCGGATAAAACATGTTTAGGAAACTTGAAATTTCGTCTATTTTTTCAATGCACAAACACGCTTAAAAAGCTAAACATTTGATTATCGCTGGGAGAAATAGCTTGAGAAGAACTTTATTGAAGACGAACTCACAAATGAATTACGTTTTTTCTGAAGTAATCAAAGTGTTTCATAGTTGTACGTGTCCCTGTAAACTTATTTTTTTTGATCCACAAAATTGTCCTAAGCTTAGTCGATTTTACTGTTTAATCTCAATAGACCATGGAAATGCTTCCATGTAAGTACTGACTATACATATTTCTATACTCCACCATCGTTAAAAAAAGTTTTTAAATTTTTACATTTAAAACTAAAATTTTTAATGACTACATTGCATTCATTAATGCAACTAACCAGACGCGACTTTCCAGCATTCCATTCACTCATCTACCTCCAATACTCAGAAGTCCACAGCCTATTTGCATCCGTCATTCAACCGCCCAACCACTCCGCCAAAAACTTTGTACCGCCGGCCGTCGTCCGACCGATAGGCGACTGATTGTCTGCCGCAGACACTTCAAGTGGACGTTTCCTGTGGATATGTATATGTGTTTGTGCCTTGTTGTTGTCGATGTTGCTGATGTCCTTAACTCAAAAGTGATTTCGACGAACTCTTATTGAAGGCGCTGATGCACGGCGCTGTGCAATGCTGGTGTCGCCCAACGGTAGGCGGAAGCGTCCACAATGCAACCCTTTCGGACGTCACCGCTTCGCTGGCCACATTAAAACAAACAACTGACAAACAACTGGCAAACAGACATTCAACTACTACAAGTATACGTATGTATGCATGTATGTTTGTATATGTGTGTGTATGTATGTAAAAGCTCGGCCACTAGACAGCCTCTGCGCTTTACGAATGAATTGATGAGTCCTCGTCGCGCGGCCACTTCAGACTCATTCGGCGACTATGAAACGCGGCCTTCAACTTCAGCCGCTGTCGACTGCATTGGGCGGCGGTCAACAACTTGGCCGCCAACGGCGTTGCATATTAAAAATGTAAGAATGTTGTTAAAAACAGAAATAAATAAATACAGCAGAAGTAAAAGAATGAAAAATTGTGAAAAACATGGTAACAAGCTGTTGACCATAAACTGCCATCCACTCACGGGCGGCCAGACTGCGGGTGGTGTGCTGGTGTTTGTGTGGTGGCATCCGGTTGATTGCGGCCCAACGTTACACAAGGCAACTCAGTGTTTTTAATTTTTGCACAGTTTTGTTTTCGAAAAAAAATATTATTATTTTGTATTCTGCATAATTTCTCCCTTTCTACTTATCTGCTCGAGATTTCCTGTTTATTTACATCAGGTCCGTCGTGGACGCATGCAATTCAGCAAAATAAGGATGTTTCCGCGTTATTTAAAATGTGAAATCATAATAAATAACAACAAAGGCAGTGGAGATCTGATAAAAGTGAAGGATGAATGGCAAGTTGGTTGATTGTTTGAGGTTGTTGTGAAAAGGCACAGTGATTTAAAACGCGTTGGTTATGGGAAAAAGTTTTAAATCAAAAAAATCTGCAAGTGAGTGTACAGTTTTTAATTCAGCGATGACCAGTCGAAAATATGTGAAACGATAAATATGTTTAATGTGCGTAGAAGTAAAAAAAAGTTAGCTGAATAAATATTCGAAAGTGCTGAATAGGGTTTGCTTGCATAGAAAAAAAAACTAATCCACAATTTTCAAACTAATGAGTTGAAATAAATAGAAGAAATCAATATTTTTGCCGCTGAATAACTTTGGAGGGCGCTGAATAAGTGTTTTTTCATCAATTATAATCAAAGTCTTAACAATTATGTCAGAAACTTCATCTTTATTGTTATGAGACCTATTCAACGCACAAAATCAATTATTTTCATTTTGTGAAAATCCAATTCGTTTCACTGTTATTATTTGCATTTGTGTACACTTCAGCAATCAAAGTTTGCAATCAGCGCGAAACTTTATGAACTTGTCTTGCAACAGTTGTTCTGACTTTTTTGTTGCATTTTTATTTTTATCCACACTGTAATACTCGTACTTCCATATGATTACTACCCACAAACAAGCGTCCGTTTCTCAAATTGGCAGATGTAGACCGTTTTGTTTCTGAGCAATTTGAATACTGACTTAGCGAGTAAATTATGTTGATTGATGATCAAGATAGCAATAGGAAATATCTGATAAAAGACAAGAGGATGTAGAAGTGGATTAAAAGTTGATTTGAGTTTTACGGTTTTCAAACAGAGAAGAAAGTGTATGTCCATCTACACTGATGGCCGCTGGCCTCTACTCGAAAAAACCTGCAGATCATACGGGATTTTCACAGATCTATGCTATTATAAAGGAAACCAGTCTTCTGATAAATATCTGTCACGGCTTCAGCCGCAAAAGCTTTGAACGCAATAGGGTCAAAATTAGTGAAATAGTGCGTCGCTACCTGATTTCCGGGTGCAGCGATATCGAGGGAAAGACGGCAGCCGATGAGATGGCTAGGTATGGCCCTAAGATGCCAATAAACGAGGCAAACCTTCTGGTACTCAACAGATCTGCAGTAGGAATTCTAACCGGCGTTATTGCCCTGTTATTTCAAAGAAAGATATTTCTAACGAATTCCCTCTGCAGAAGCTAATTCGATGGCAATGAGGAGGAATAAATTGACAAGCAGGCGAATGCCTTTATCTTTGGTAAAATAACCCCGGATGGAGGCTCTCATAGTGGACCACGTAGTTATCTAAGTGAAGACACTCTCTAAGCAAATTTATGAGGCTCCGAAATTCTAAAGATAAAAGGTAATACCCAAAAATAGTATTAAACGCAGCGGCAGCTAAGTTTTAAAGTCAAAATCTGCAGAATTTGAATATAATAATTTATTTCCCATTCACTATTTACTTCGATGGCGATTTTCCAGGTCGCCCCCTTGCAGTTGCTTTGGGAGCCAGTATAGGCTGCGGACGTGTTGTTGTTTTCCAATCTTCATCCGTTATTTCGTGTTCGAAGGCTGGATCTACTTCATAGTCATTATACCACCAATCACAATGCATTTCCGAGAGGAAACGATTATAATCAAAAAACACCCCGCAAATACATAAATGGAGATGCTAGGAGAAATGCAAAGAAAGCTAAAGATTATTTAAGGAAAATGAAGGCCCAAAAGATGAGAGTTGTCAACGCACGAAAAATTTATAAATTTTAAGCGGCCAGTTGATTCGAATAAATTAGTTGCTGAATAATGGACCGTATTCTTGTTTTCATACAAATCGAAAATTTGAGATATTCCTATTACTTTCTTATACAAAAATTTTAAATTCTCGGTTCGTACGAAAACAAATATCCGGCCCAACAAATTGCACTTGCTTGACTGTTTCGGTCAGGCGAATTTTTCATCAATAAATATTTTTGAATTTTTTTTTCATATGCAAAAATGAGGGTATCCCTTAAATTTTTTTTTGCTGTGATTACTAATGATTAAGTGTCGGTCTTTAGAGATTTGTCAGCTTCTAAATTCAAGCATGGGAAGATAATTGATGGGTGGTCTTACTTTGCATAGCTTCAAAACTCATTATGAAAACTATTTTTTTGCGTTAATTATAGGAGATTTCCACGACGTACAAATTTCGCAATTTCAACCGTTAATTTTAATCTGAAATTACAGCTGTCAACACGATCATTTCAATTTCAAATTCGATGACAGTTTCTTTAATTGTTTATTCTTGTTTCGTTTGTTTTGTTTGTTTTGTTCAGTATGGTTTTTTTCTTTTTGCTCATTTATTATTCACAATGAGCTATTTTCAGGATTGTATTCGCAAAGTTGACGCAACTTCAGGTGACAGGCTTTTGTGTGGCCAAACTGAGAATCGTATCGCAATTTCAGCTGAAAATGTGAATAGTATTGAAATTGTGCTATTTTGGCGTCGTGGAAACTCCCTATTAAACTGTTTTCACGATTTTTGATGCGAATGAGAGTAATTCTTGGTTTTATAAATAGTGGGCTCATTTTTAGTTTTGCTTAAAAGCTTGTCGCAGCCTTTATTTCTCGTTTGAACAAAATAGCGCTTGAGCAGGATAAAGATTATTTTTGAGAAAAATCATTGAAAAACAGCAGTTAAAAATAGAAATTGGGTTGCAAAATTATTGAGTCTTAGATTTTTTGAAAGTTCATACATTATTGAACATGATTGAATGATCAGTTATACAAACTGTGAAATAAAATATACTATTTGAAGCTTTTTAATTTTTTTGTCAAAAAAATCTGATGAATTTTCGCAAGCATTGTTTTTAGTGTTTACTGCCAGCATTTTTATAATTTCGCTAGCTTGGAGAATAAGTTTTGGAAAAAAACTAAAATTTTCATATTAAAATTCAGATTTCTCCAAACATTTATGAAAAAAAACATAAAAAAATACATATGTATGTAAGTGCATGTGTGTGTACATATGCTTGAGTTGTGGTTTTTGGCTATTTATGACGAAAAGTTCGATTGAAAGAGCTTTTCGTTAAGTATTTTTTGAAAAATATGGGAAATCGTTAGTGATTATTGTGTTGAATTTAATTATCAAACACACAATTTAAGGAAGTTAAAGTTAAGGGCATCAACTTCATGCTTCATTTACTAATTTGAATTTAGCTTTTATGCTTAGTGCTCAGCTAAGTCCACACTGAAATCCGAAATTGTATTTCAACTCGAAACTAATTATTTTGATCATGCTTGAAGAAATAGTTTTTGTGACAAATCATGATTCTGCTTGAGAAAAGCTTCACTTACTAATTTTGTGGTGTTAAAGTGTAGGGCTAGGAGCATCTTAAATCTAAATTTAGCTTTAATGCATATGCTTGATCATGCTTGAAAGATTTTTCCCTATGGCAAAGCGTACTAATTTAGTGAAAAATGTGGGAAGTACTCAGCTTAGTCCACACTAAAATCCGATATTGTATTTTAACTTGAAACTAATTGTTTGACCATGCTTGAATAAGCAATTTTTCTGACGATTTTTGATTCTGCTTGCAAGAAGCATGTTTTTTCTGCTACAGAGCAATTGCGAATTAAAATCAACTACAATGTATTTGGTTAGTTAAATGATTGACCATGCTTGATGCCAACTATTCTGTAAATTTATTGAAAAAAATTGAAAAATATTCAGTTTAATTTTAAGTACATGCAAAATTACGTACTCTTTTCCAATAATGTGCCTGCTTGACCATTACTGAAGTGCCATCTTTAATGAACTAAAGTTAGAGCAACTTTTCGTGCTCAGCAGATGGAATGAATTCTTAAATTTAAATCGATTATTGGACATGCTTGAAAGCTATATTATGGAGGGATGAATTGAAAAATTCGAGTACAATATTCTCTCAATTTTCAAAGCACTCCTTAACTGCAAGAAAAGTAATCCATTCAAGTAAATTTTATGCCATAATGTGTCTAGGGCGTATGAGTAACTCCTTGCCACCGCGGTGCACCGCCTTGAATGCAATGGTCAGCCTTTTGAATGAAACAAATATTCAAAATTACATTTAATTTTCCAAGCGACTTGAAGAGAAAATACAAGCGAATTTATAGATACACTACAGAGAGGCAGCCATTCTTTAGCCCTTAATCAAGCACTGGTAGCGGCAACAGGAAAATGTCAATTAATATCAAAAATCTTTGATGGATATTTTAATGAGACTTAATTACAGCTGATAGACGATGAGTGAGTGCGCGAAATGACAGGCAGACACATATATGTATGTAAATAAATATTTGCAGATACCGAGGAGTCGTCTCTGACCATGTCCACTCCACAACCTTATGACTAAGTGACTAGCGACTGGACAAGTGAATGAAGGTTGACTTAAGTTTGTATGCCTGTCCGCGCATAAATACAGTGAGCGACTGACTGATGGACAAAGTGGTAGCAATGATTGAAATATGTTTTACTCCTTATCGATTGGCAATGTATGCACAAGCGTTGTAAGAGCTGACATGCAAGTCATTTTTCGACATATGTATGTGCATGTGAAAAGTTGAAATGTATGCAAAGAGTTGAGGTGGTGAGTCAGTCCAAGTGATCCAGTACACTTCGCAAGAAAGTATGTAGGCTTCCTGACATGCCTGCATGCATCGATAAAGTCCTCTTCTTTCTCCACTTCTTTCCTGCCACTTTACAAGTTCGTAAAAATTAATAGCCATTACTGGTGATTACATTTGTTAAACTTCTGTAGTTTGTACACGTATGTATTTAAGCGTGTGTTTGTCTGCGTGAATAACTGCTGATTCTGATGACTTGAAGGTAGTGATTTTACTGGCGGAAATCCTTGATTTAAAGTTGGATCGCATTAAAGTGGAAAGTAGTAGCGGAAATGGATTGAGAGGCGGTAATTATAGAGTTAAATTGAAATGAAAAAAATGTTTAAAGGAAAAATGCAAAAAGTTGTAAGGGAGGAACCCTTCATTTTGACAGTGGTATTATGAAAAAATAGAAACCGTCCCATCACAATGCAGACGAAAAATTTATTTCAGAACATCTTCGCCTTTTCCATAATCGTTATAACCACTGTCGTCATAACGAAAATCAATCGATTCTCGTTACTACTAGCATGGCAAATATATTGGAGTAAAAAACCGCCTAAAAAGCGCCATTTAGACCCTTATCGTAGACTTAGGATTCCTCAAAATCAATTTCTTTTGGGTTTTCCTAATAAGCCGTCAGATTGAGCATGTTTAGCCGCTATGGACAGAACGGACACATTCTGACGGGACTACTACTTTGCAATCCGTCAGCCCAGAGTTAGGCAATTGCTATATGTTTAATAACTGTACATGTTGCGAGCGACGTACGGAAAATTGTCAACTAATTTCGAAAGGATTTCTAGTATGTATTAGTATTGGGCTTCAAGGACTTGCTTCGGTACTCTGTTTAATACTAAGAATGTTAAAAGAAATACATCTTATATATAAATAGGCAATCATATTTCCTTTACACCCCTTTTACGGCTAAACTATACTTCTAGGGTATAAACAATTCTACATCATTAGAAAGGTATTTTGATGCTGGTTTGCAGACAATTTAAAATTAGTTTAAAATAGAGCGAAAAAATCAATTCAAAAGTCACACCAATACCAATGCCATACATGTACATGGTTGGGGCGGAAATGCCTCCTAAATGTATGCTTCAATATTGATAGTGAAATGCGAAGCAGCGGTGTAAGTACAATTTAGATTGAAATTAATGTAACGATGAAGGAAAAGTTAAATATGTAGATGAAGAAAGGAATAAAGGAAAAGTTAAAAATAATAATAAAAATTCTTAAAGATAGAGACAAAGAAGAAGGTAAATTCAAATATTTAATATAATGGCAAAGGAGGGGGTGAATATGTATATAGATGCAGATGAAGATAAAAGTTAGGACAAAGGTAAAGGTAAAGATAAAGATGAAAATATAAATATAAAGATAAACCTAAAGATCAAAATAAATATAAAAAACGAGAAAAAGGTACAAATAGAGAAAGTGATAGAGACAAAGGTAAGAGGAAGAGAAAAGGAACTGAATATGTTGTGTTATGCTATGTTATGACGTGTTATCTTATATTATGTTATGTTATGTCATGTGGCCGCTGTGGTGTAGTGGTAAGCAGTGCGCGCTTCCACTCCGCAGGGCCTGGGTTCAAGCCCTGGTCAAAGCAACATCGCAAAAAAAGTTAGAAAAAAGGGGGTTTTCTTAACAGCGGTCGCCCCTCGGCAGGCAATGGCAAACCTCCGAGGGTACTTCTGCCATTAAAAAGCTTCTCATAAAAATACAATCGCCGTTCGGATTCGGCGTAAAACTGTAGGTCTCTACCCTTTATGTGACAACATCAAGGCGCACGCCACAAATCGGAGGAGAAGCTCGGCCAAACACTAACATATGTGTAAGCGCCAATCTATTATTATTATTATTATGTCATGTTTTTTTTTTATTTTATGTTATATTATGTTATGTTATGTTAAGTTATGTTTTGTCATGTTATGTACGTTGGTTAACGCAATTCTCCTCAACTCACCAAAGCTCACGTTAAATCACCTCACTTCATTTCAACTCACTTCGCCTTAACTTAACTGAACTCACCTCAACTCTTCTCACCTCGGCTTCAAAACTTACTCCACCTGAGCCCACCATACCTAAATTCAACACACCTTAACTCCCCACACGTAAATCCACTACTACTTAACTCACCACATTAAAACTCACCTCACCTAAATTCACCACACCTTAATGCTGACCGTTATGGTGGTTGTATTTCAACCACTGGCCGAACTCTAGTCTTTAGTATTTTGCCACTAATTTTTGTTTATGAGATGGAGTCATCCGACTATCGACTAAAATAATTGCTAATTCTGTACGCGTCCTTGAACGCCTACGCTCTTGTAATGGCAACCGTTTATCATTGATTGACGGTTTGGAGAGAAAATGGAGGACCAGACTGGGAACCTACGTCGAGACTAGCTGAAAATATGATAACACTTCCACGAAGACAAATCCCTAAGAAAGTTCAGAAGAGGATTTAAGAAGCTTCTCACACTCTTAAGAGTTTAGTCGGGGACTACCACGCCACCACAAGACTTCGCTTTTAGACAGATCAGAAAGACGATGGTCCAAGAGACATATGCCGTCGTCAGCGTAGTGAATTTGCTGCAACGCGAATTCGTTCTCCAGCCAGCGGTATGGTTAAGTATGCTCCTGAGTATAAGTGAATACCGCACCATGGATATAGTAGACAACGAGACCCAGACGCTTGCACTACATTAGAGCTTTCATAGCGATGGAGGGTTTCGTCCACTCGTTTCTTCCATAGACGTTTGGTGTTCAAAATTAGTTCCAGATACTTCACTTTGCTGCCGATACTAGCCATGACGCCATTCAGAGTTATGTACGTTCTTCATGCCTGGGCGGGCTCTTTCCACAGTGAAAGGAATAATGGCTGATTTTGTGGGATTTATGTTGAGCACCAGCTTGGCACACCATCACTGCGTTAGTCGTAACCTCCTTTGTAGTGGTGCACAGAGCTTGCTCACGAACTTTCCTCTGACAATGATGGCTGTGTCACCTGCATATCTTTGGCAGCGGATTTAATTATCAGAGAGCAGCTAGGAGTTCTTGACTACTAAGCAGGCTTCAGAGAAGAGAAAATAGAACCTTTCTCTGTGGGAAACGTTTTTTAATTTAGCTGTCGTCTGGTTCGCTTTCAGCAAATAGACGTAATTTGGAGCAGAGCTGCTACCCGATTTAAGGCTGTTTCCATTATGATTTTCCTTTTTAATAATTTTTTTATATAGCGATATCTGAAGAATTTATTGCTACTCAATAACACTAGTCCACAAATATTGACGTAATCGCGTTAACCTAAGAAGAAAAAAAATTGTTTAAGCTAATTTTAGGTCGCTGAAAATGAAAACAATACCCATTCTTTTTTCAAAGAAGCGTTTGTCAATATTTTTTGTGCAGATTTAAATAAAAATTATTCGAAGAATTAATCGAAAAAATCTCGAAAATACTTCCTTGGAAAAAGGGGTTCGTTTTCATATTGATCAACCCAAAGTGAGCCTAGAAAATACTTTTTTGCACAGGTTAATTTTTCGTTTAAACTAGTGTAATCAAACATAGGCCCTACCGAGTGTTAGTACGCAACTCTAATCTTCTAACTATTCGGCTGCAGCGAGTGCTCAATGCATACGCTTAAAAAATAAATAAAATAGACTTGAATAAAATTAAATGTATAAATTTGTGTACCTTGCATACATTTTAATTCAAATTTCAATCAAATCAATATTTACACACAAAAATCGCTACAAACACACACATTCCGTTACTTGCGGCTGCCTACAAGCGCACCCAGTTTACAATTTTACTTAGCTATGCAAATAGACTCGGCAAAAATAGCAATAGACTTTATTTAAAAGCAATGCCTGACCTTAGGTGCACAACAAATAGCCGACCACTAAGTAAAAAAGAGAAAAATAATAAAATTGAATGAACAATTTTTTTGTATTGATTTGAATGGCTGAATGACTAGCAGCAACAGCAACACTGCAGCTACGCCATTTTCAAACACACATGCACACACGTACACATATATCGATGTATACACCGCACAGCTAGATGCTTTCGGCTATTTTATACTATAACTGCATATATTTCATTCTTTTGCCACTCCAAACCAAACACTCAAGTATTTATTGTATAAGTATGTAAGCTAGTGCATGCATTGCAGCGTATATGTACTTGTAGTATGTATGTAAACATGTGTTTTAGTATGCGTAAACCCGAAAAAAATGATAAAGTCCATTCAAACCTATGAAGTACTTCTACTAGGCATCGGACATTGGCATTCAATTGAATGGAAATGAAAATGGAATATTCGGCTGCTTGCCTAGCTGCATATGTACATATGTGTGTGCATAAATAACAGCCAAGGGAAGAGGAACAGCAGAGAGATGATAGTGGCATTTGAAGAGGTAGCGAGAAATGGCTCGATTGTTTGCTACATATTGCAGCAATTGCATGCTACAGCGGCTGTTGCTACTGAATTATTGCATTCGGCCTGCGGCAAGCAGCAAACGAAAGACAAAAACAAAAAAGAAAAACAACCAAAATCAAAGTCAAAGCAAACTCCACCGATCTCGAAACCGAAGGCCAAAATTGAGGCCGAAACTGCAGCTGAGGCTGCGGTTGAGGCTAAGGCTATTACAGAAGTGTCAAGAGCGGTAGGGGCTGGTATATTGGATATACATGCATACATATGTGTGTAGAGCGTGAGTGCAGAAAAAACTACAAGACGAAAGAAAAGTTCGAAACTGCAACTGGCATTAGCTCCCAAGCCTTGCGGAATAGAATGTCAATTTGCTAAAGGCCGCCGCACTTTGCTTCAGCAACTCCACATGAATCCTCTTTCCTGGCTTCCTCATTTCGTTCAGTTGTTCATGAGCTTCCTCTCCCATCGCCGCAAGTAACCTCAATCTATTTAACAATGAAAAGACATGCATTTCGTCTCACTTCCTTTTGTGTGTTTTTGTTCAGTCATTGTTTCGTGCCTTGAATGTACATTTGCCTGCTGTCGCTTGTAGACAATAGTTGGTCAATAACATTCATGTGATTTTTGTGCATTTTTCTGCCTGTCTATTCTGGATTTGTATAGCCGATAGACGCGCTGGCTTTTTTGCTTGCAAAAAAATTTCTTCTATTTTTACTGCCCGGTACTTAAATATTGTGCTTGCTGAGCCCATACTCAGCGGCTTGAGGATTTTAAAGCTTCCAATGTCGGCTCTTTAAAGTGAATGCGTGATGACAAGTGAAAAATACACTTACCAGATTGCAGTAGCTTCTAAGGAGGTTATTAAAAAAATGAAAATATACGACTTTAGACTTGTGACAGTAAAAAAATACAAAATACAAGCCAAACTTTCACTTGAAGTCTCCTTCTAGGCGAGGCTGGAGTAGAAGCAGAGTAATAGAGCAGAATTCTACTGGCATCTATGTATACTGACGGGTCCAAAATGAATTGCGGCGTGGATCTGGGGGTTTTCCCTGAGCTAATGAATGCCGCTTCCTCGTTCCTACTGCATAATTTTGTAAGCGACTTCCAAGCAGAATTGCTGGGGATGAAAAGAAACTGTGAAGGAGTACAAAAGGCATTTTTGTTCTAAGTTAGCCAAGCTGCACTTCTGACCCTGACGTCATCAATGACAAATTTTTAAATAGTAAGGGATTTCAAGTATATATTATACTCGACGGCTGAATGCATAGATGTCTGACTCGTCTGAGCTCTCGGCCGTAGGAACAGTCGAATTGCCAAAGCTAAGAGCATCTCTTAACGAATCCACAGACGTAGGTAATTATTTGGCCACATTGCCTCAAATCATAAAGAAAATACTTTTTCAAGAGGTCAAGAAAACTTATGGTAAGATTAACAGCCACAATAACAGGACGCAAACCTCTTGGTGAACATGCAGCTAGAATAGACCTCCCGTGCAACCATCGATGCTGTAGCCGTAATCTCGAAGATACAAAGTAGCTAAATAATCTTAAGCTGGCATCAGACGATTTGTAAAGTGTGGTTAAATTTTAAGGGCCGATGTTGAATGTGAACCACACCTAAACGTCAAGTTTTTTTCTGCATTTCATTTGACATTTCTCAATTTCAGACTAACTCAATTTGAACATGGAAAGATACACAATCGAGCAATGTTGGCAAGACATGGCAACAGTGGATGATCAGTTTTCGAAGAAAATCATCTTCAGTGATGAGGCACATTTTCACCTCAGTGGATTCGTCAATAAGCAGAATTGTCGCATTTGGGCGAATGATAATCCAAGAGTGCTTGTCGAAAAACCAATGCACCCACAAAGAGTGACTGTTTGGTGCGGTTTATGGGCTGGCGGCATCATCGGGCCGTATTTTTTC
>JAPVRG010156009.1:7436-20563 GCA_029783565.1 Rhagoletis cerasi | reverse complement strand
TTTTTGAATTTAAAAATTTGTATTTTTTTTTTGTTTTTCGAATTTTTTTTATTTACTTTTTTTATACATCCCTAAATATCAGCTGTAAAATGAGATTAAAACCATTTTTGTAACTATAAAGTTTTTCGAGATATTAAAAAAAATATTTTGAAATTGTGAAATTTGGATTTATATAACTTTCGATAAAAAAAATTATTTTTTTTTTTAATTTAGCAGAACTTCGTTATGTGATAAAAACAAACATTCTGAAGAAAATTCATCCAAATCAAAAATGTTCGATTTGACTTGGATTTACCCAACAGTAAATAGTAGAAACAACATTAAAGGGCGACGACATCGTTTGGAGGCCGTCGAATGGCCTGTTTAAGCAACGTTTCGCACTCATTCACTTACCCATTTATCTTGCGCAGCGTGTCCATTCATATTTGCACTCAGTGTCACAGGAGAGAGAAAGATCTCGAGCAGCTTGCGCTACTGCTCAGCTCTCGCGCCCATACAATTCGAAACTAATTAAGTTGATTTTCTTGTCGCGCGAAGGCTGTGTCGCCGGCGCCCTGTTGAGGGGCTGGTTCGTTGGCTGTCTTTGGACAAACACAAAAGCGCCTCCTTCTAACCAATCTACAAAGTAGTTTGCCTAATTATTGTATTCTGTTTTTCTTATAATCATACATTTCAGTGAAATGGAATTTAAATTGTAATTGTAAATAAAAATGGAAATTGGAAGCGTATTCTCTTAAGCAGAGAATTTTGAAAGACGGAAGTTTAAAGGAGCATATTCTATGAAATATTTGCTTACAACGAATTGGCGTTTTGGTGTGCGGAAAGCTCGAACGTTTTGTTGGAACTCATTTGAATTAATGAACTAGCTTATATTTGTAAAAAAATTACAGCAAAAACAAAATTTAATCAAGTAGAAACCTCTAGGCAATGCTATTAGATGAGAATTTCTAAATGATCGGCATGTTCACTAAGTATTGCATTTAATATATTGACAAAAGCGCGCCTTAAAGTATTCAAGATTTTATAGCTTAGCACAATGTCGAGCTTTGCCCCTCTCATCCTACGTATAAACAAATTTTCTGACGAGAGCAACTATTGCGTCCTCTACAAGAGCCGGTTTTCTCCAAACCATTTCCTGTTCTTCGCACCAAAAGCTCTTGTGCGATCTTCAGGACACAATGTGGGATAAATGAGTCCACCTTTGTACCCTTCTTCATAATTCCCATGTTTTGAGGCCGACATTTGGGTATAAACTGAGCATTTCGATGAGTCTAGGAATTCTAAGGCAAATATGTCACATGGATGAAAATTGGCACTCGGCCTTGCAAAAAGTTTCTATTTCGGCTCACTATGCAAATTTTACCCTAATCCATTGCTTTAGAGCATCTGCAGTTTGCTCATCATATGATAATCTTTATCCATGCAAAAGTTGTCGAATAGGTGGATGGATTAGCATCGCTCTTGGAATCTGTCTTGGTGTCGGGTACGTCCGCTGGATAAAGGCTCGGCAGCTACTTCAGTCCGCTTGAGGTGTAGCTAGGAATCAGAGCGATCACAGCTATATCTGGCATTGTATTAGATACCAAGCTTAGTGCAACAAAACCCTGCTTTTTTTTGGTCTCGCCAACTCGGATTATACTTCATTTGCTTGTAAGTATTTACACTTTGTACAGCTGTTTTGACTCTAGAATCTCAGAGCGCTCAGACGTGACTAAAGTCTAGTTTCACGACCTGCTCGCGATCTCATTCATCTGCTTGGCCGCTAAGTTGGATCCAGCTGCAGCTGCCTCAACAGCCGATTTCCTTCTTATACAGCATTGTGGAGTCTACGTCGCCACAGGAGCAGAAATTTATCCAACCCTCATCTCGCATAACTGGTAGTAGGCCAGAATACTTTTTAATTAAAGCTATTTTAGTCTGCAAGCATCAAAACTGGAACGTTATCTGGAGAAATCTACCAGGCTAAGGTGATCATCGGCAATCGGACTGAAGACCTTCGAAGCCGGCTTTACTGGATGTGAGATGAGGTTTGCAAGAGATCGCAGCCATCTAAGCCAATTCGTTTTTCATCTTGGGGGCGGAGGTTCGTTGTTTCGTTTCTGCTAACTAGCATCGTAATCCTTTTTTCCATTCCAGTTTGGTTCTTTGCTCTTCCATCAGCACGATTTTGCACATGGTGGGGCCCATTCATAGGGCTCACTCATGGTCCTTCTCCCGGCTCCGATGAAACTTCGAAAGGTTCAATATTAGCGGGGCCTATAGCCTTTCTGTCTGTAAATGCAGTGTCTTAGATGCGGTTGCCGTTCATTCCGAGTCTTTGAAGCGGCATTTTCACTCGGAGCCTTTTCGGTAGTCACCAAATAAGGGAAGTAAACGGAACGGTCGACTACGGCAGAGCTCTGTGACGAAGCTAGTCCATCATCACTCTTGCAGGTGGACCATTGCTCAGGATACTTCTCCTGAATACAGTGCGTAAGCATTCTTACCGCAAAACATTCAATAGGCACAGACTCTTTTCATAAATATTTCAATGCCACCATCCATTGGCCAGCACACAATTTTCCTATTACTCATTAACTGCCTATCTGCAGCCTCTTAACTTCCATAACTCAAATACGCAACTTTTTTATGGCCATAACTGCTGCAGCATTGAGAGCAAAAAGCAAACGAGTACAAAGTAATAACAACCATATCAAAACTTGTATACAATCATAACGAAATTGCAGTGAAAAAATTTTAAAAGTAGTATCACTAAGCATAACAACCACTATTATTACACCACCATTACTCGTCTATGTACAACCACAGTTCAAAATTATGCGCCCCACTCTGCTCACTAGCCACAAAAACAACAACAACAAAAAACCAAACTACGTAGTGTACACTTTTAACAATAAATAATTTGTATAGTGAAGAGCAAAACAAAAAACAAAAAAAAAAAAACAAAACTGAAAACAACAAACAAATGACTGCCACGAAGGACAAAGTTTTCTATGAATTGTGGACTTCGTCCTCGTAACGCTCAATAAATCGAAATTTACTAGTTACCTAAATAAATATATATACTTTTGTTTGTGTGTTGTTGTTTTTTGTGTAAGTGTGGAGTGATTGCTTGCTTTACATTTTAGTTAGCAGTAGCAGTTTGCATTGTGAAAAAAATTAGAAAAAAAAAACAAAAATAACAGCTCCTTATCGTTTGACAAATATGACAAATGTAGTTTATTATTGTTGGAAATTTTATGGCTTGAGCTTTTTTTTTGGTGATGTTGCACAAGGTTTTTTGCTATTGAGCTTTTTTTGGCCAAATTAATGAAGTTATGATGGTTAAAAATTGCTATGGAAAGCTGAGTACTAAATGTTGTTTTCATTTTAAATCAGAATTGTCAAATGGGAAAGCCAAATTGCAAATTAAGAGCTTAAAAGCTTCTAATGTTGAAATTCACTTTAAAATGGCTTAAGCGGAATCAGAGCAATCAGTTGGTAAACAAAATTTGTCAGCAGAAATTTTCAAAGGTTTTGGATCAAAAACTGATACATCGTTATATAACGGTGAAACTTTAAAACTTTCATGGCAAAGCTTACATTAGTGCAGGGTAAAATTTCACGAGCAGTTCCGTGGAAAAACTTTAAATTTAATTCAAATCTATGCAGTTAATTTCACGGGGCTCTGAAAATTGCTTAAGGGGCTTTTATAAGCTCTCAGCTACGAAATGTTTGAAATTCTTAAATTTCTCACGTAAATAGCAGCGTTATTTGAATGTAGCTGTGTTAATTGGCTGGAAGAAGACTTTTATAAAATAAATGGTTCTGATAAATTTCAAAAAAGATAAAAATTGAAATTTTAACATTTGGAATTTAAAAACCGCTTTTTGAGAGCTTTTTAAACTTCCTGCTCTGTTGAAAAGCAAAAAAGCTGGGCACAACAAACAATGTATGCTTTTAGAAAACGCAAAGTTCTATAAAGCTTCATTGTGGATCTTTTTTTTTTTTTCAAACAAATCGCTTAAAGCCAATCACTATTAAAATATACATAAGTGTCCCACGAAAAAAACTTTTAAGGGATTTTATAAATTAAACACAATTAAACATTTTAAAAAGATTTTTCCATGTGAAATGTTTGTTGAATGAGTTCCTGAAATAATTTTCAAGAGCTTGTATAAGCTTCAATAGAATCAAATGACCTTAAGTGAAGGCTTAAGGGGAAAATAAGTTTTTAAATAATGAAAGCCTTTTTCTACTGGCAAAAAGGAACGCTTCCTCGAAATATATTAACTTACTGAGACAAAAGCTACTAAAATAACCAAATAATAGCTTTTTCTAGTACTCGTAGTTGTGAAACTTTGTTCAAAAGCTCAAGAGGAAAAGCAAAAAACTTATAGCGGTGAAAAGCAATTTAAAAGTACTTGAAATGATCCCAGGCTTACGAAAGCTTTTAGAAACTCAAAAATCTGGCAAATTTGTTTTACTCTTCTGTTCGGAAATATAAATATCGCGAGTTTTCTAAAAGCTCTTCAGAACGTTACTGCAATCATCTGAGGGTTTTTCGTGAATTCAAAAGGTACGAGATTTTCAAAAGCTATCGAGAACTTTTGTGAACTCACTTACGAACATTAACGGAATATGATTGTGATGAGATTTTTAAGAGCTCTCAAAAAATGTCTTAAATCAACAGAAAGTTTTTAGAGATTTGGGAAGCTTCGACAATCTATTTGGGAATATGAATTTCACGAGCTTTTTAAAAGCTTCTGAGAACTTTTTTAAAATCACCCCAAAAGGTTTTCGTGAATTTGAAATCTTCGAGACTTTGAGAAGTATTCAAAAACTTCTTTGAAATCTTTAAAACTGCGTAGAATTCGAAAACCAAAGCTTTCGTAATACCCTTAAAAAGTGGAAAAGTGCAAAAGCTTTCTTAGTTATATTTACAGCCCAATTCCGTGATTTCATGAAACATTAATTGTAAAGAAATTGTACCAAGATTTTTATCCTGTAAAAGCTTCCTAAGCAGTCTGCGTCAATATTTATCGAACAAAATGCTCTACAATTTCAACATGAGGTCGTCCCTGTCACATTTAAAAAATATGATAAAGCTTTTAACTGCCTTAGCTGGGTAAGTAGAGATGTCGACTATTATTCCGTGTGTCGCATGTTCAAATACCGGCACATGCAGTAATTAATGGATAGAAAAAGTATTTTCTAATATACAAAATTTATGATTTCCAAATGAAATTTCTTTTTGTAAACGTTTTTCAATGGCATTTTCAATATTGATAACACCGTGCGACAGAAATCAAAAAATTTCAAAACACACGAAAAAATTAATATGCCCATGAAACCAGGGGCTTAATATAGTAAAACTGCGTTATTTTTTTTTCTCTCTGACGTCAGGATCTTTTTAAAAGGACTTCGAGATTTCAAAGAAATTATTCAAAAAATTCAGTGCTAAGTAGAATAAAAATATGGGCACCAATTCAAAGAGAAAATTCTGTAAAATTTAAAAAAATATTTTTTTTTATCTCACAAGGACGAATAGGGATTGAAAATTCTCTTTCAATTATTTTTATTTTTTTAACCTAATAAAGTGAAAAAGACGAAATACGAGAATGTGGTCGTGTGCATATTAGTTTTTAACATATATTTTTTCAAAAATAAATACTGCGAATTTTCAAGGATACTTAAGGATAAAACTCGAAAAGGACACTTTCAATACCTTTTCGTCCTTATGCATAAAAAATTTAGTCTTTTTCAATTCTACAGAATTTTCTATTTTATTTGGTACCCATATTGTTATTTTACATGGCACTGCATTTTTTAAATAATTTTTTTAGTTAATGACATTTATGAAATTTCAAAGTCCATTTAAAAAAAACTTTAAGTCAGAGAGAAAAACTATAAACGCAGTTTTACTATATTTGGCCTCAAATTTCGCGAGTATATTGATTTTCTTGTATGTAAAATTACTGTCGCACGGTGTAATTTATCAAGGAAAGACCTTTTGATTTCTCTGCTAGAGTCCTAGTTCTTTGTGAATAATGAAAAATTAACAAATTATAAAAATATTGAATTCATCAATTGCTCAAAATTGGGCTGTTAGTGTATGAGGTTTCATAGAGTAGAGAGTATACAGTAAGAAAAAGGAAAATTTCTAATAAACTTTAAACTTTTAATATTTTAAGCTCTATACATATATTTTTCCATACATGTTTTAAAGAATTGCCCACATTCTACAAATCGTCCTTAAAATTAGCTAAATCTCAGCTTTTATGACACAACTATCGCGCATTGCTTGCGTAATAAATCAAATGTTGCAGTGGCACGCGAGAATTCAACGCGTACAATAAAGCTGCATGGCATAAAGCTATTAGCTAATATAGCAACAGAAGTACATGCAACAAAACGCCACGCATGTATGGTAAGTATGTGTAGTCACTGAGCCGACTGTGCCAGAGTTCCGATTTCGCATTTGAATGTAAGCTTCCATATGCATGTATGTATGTATGCACTAGCGTGTGAGTGTGTTTGCATTTGTGGTGGACTCGCATGCACGACGTTTTGGTTAATTATGCGGCGTTCGTGCATAGCGCAAACGGCAACACGTGCAACACTTGAACGCATCTCGGATTGCAATGCCAACGCATTCATATAACGCTCAGGCGCTTACACAATGGCTACAACAACAACAAGGGGCGCGCGAAATAATGCAAAACAGCCAAAAGGACAACTGCAGGTATTAACCACAAATACACGTGCCTGCCTGCTAAAGCCACCCGCTCATCCTCTGCGCCTATGTACATTGGTATATTCATTGGTATATTAGCGGTGCAGCAGCAGTTGCAGTGAGCATTTTCGTGCACGAATTGTTGTCTTGTGGTAGTTACGCTTGACTGGTATATAGAAATGGCATGCGCTTTGGCTGAATTTGGTTCAAAGTGTAGGGGGGAAATTGCCTGGTGGAGTTTTTCTTTTGTGGAGGCAACTGCATTTAAGTAGTTAAAATATGTTTGGAATTTTTTGAAAAAATATATATGTTTCGATCATGTTTGTCACAGACGCTGAGATCGCAAATACTTCACCTACCTGTTGCCCAGCGGAGAAACGGCGACAGACCCCTGTCAATCCTTCTTAAAGACTAAAGCAACATCCGATGACGTGGCAGCTGTATACAACTACAGGGACTGAGAGGATCTCGTGTCAGTTGCCAGTCTGCCCAGCTGTTTGTATATGGGAGGTCGCTGGTCTAGATCGGTTTCTATTGATTTGCCCCTTCCCACTTGCTGAACTTCATAGTTCTTCGAATATTGCATTCTGCTGCTCTTTTGCATGCGTCAGAAAGCTTGTCAACAACTTCAAGTGGCCGAATACGTACGCGATGCTTTCCATCTTCACGACCACTCTAGTCAATTGACGCGTTGTCAATGCGTAAAACGACGTCGACTAGCTGATCACTTATCCCTTTTACAGTTGTCGGTTGAGAACAGACTCTTGACTGCAATGTAGTGAGAGATTTTCTTATTGCTGAATTGTAGGCTCTGCGGAATTAACCTGGAATCATACAAGCTCCCACCAGGCTGACGTGGTCTTAATATTCTCTCTATTTGGTTTTAGTCATGCCGTAGTTTTTGAATTCGAGCATAGGAAAAGTAGCCATCCAGCTCGAGGCACTTCGGCTGTACTTTATCCCCGAGTTCTCAAAAGCGATGTCTACTATTGCTCCCCCAGTGCCAGTTGATCTACTGAAAGTGATTTGTTGACAGAGTCCATCGGAATAAAACTCAGCTCAATGCTGCTTAAAGTGCTGACGGTCTGGGGTATTTTGATACGTTGTCCACAGAGTAGCTGTCCTTCAGAGCGAGCTCATTTCAACTCCTCAGTAGTTGTCGAAACTAAAAGCTTCCTCCTTAGACTTTCCACAAGTTAGGGCACGTTTGAAAATTTTCGTACTCTTTGTGTTGAAATGAACGAAGTCAAAAGTAGAGTTCTACTTTACCGCTTGAACCAATGAGCTGACTTCTGTTGGCCCTGAAGCTGCAATATAAGCGCTTTTGATGTCAAGGATCACCTTGCAATCGGCACGCTCTAGCCTTGAATTTGACTTAGACTCCAGCCGTGTAACCGATGTACCTAATAATGGTCCAGCAGTTTCTGGGCCTTCTTCTATAGGGAGCGTAGACACATGCCTACTAGTCTTTAGTATGCCTTGCTTATCTGCTTCTCCTTTAACATACGCAATGCGTACAACAGAAGAGACTGCGTAATGATCCACTGGCTGAGAGAATCCCACTGGCCACAAATATTGTCGGACAGATCGTTGCCGTGCAGGCTTGTTCCCGTAGCGATGATTTCTGAGAGTTAGCAGTCTCATCGAGTTTTGTTGTTGTTTGATATGCAGTTTATTTCGCTCCCCCGAGTAGACGGTAACTGGGGAAAAGTCAATTACGATAGTCCAGATCTTACGGTATATCTTATTGAATCAGAGGATCGAATCGTTTCTACAGCTCGCATACTAGCGACCAGACATCCACTCTGCCACTCAACCATCGGCGTACGTTGTACCTCCTTGGAATTGGAGTGTTCGACCGAGCAGTGGTATAAATCAAAGTCCGAGTTTTTGACTTAGGAAAAGACCAGTGAACAGAGTGACCGCTAAAACTTAACTTACTCATCGGTCACTTTCTTCGCTCTGCTCTGATACCATCAGTCAGATCTTAATTTAGAAATATACCTTTAGGTAAAGTCTGTTACCAGTCATAATTCCGGCAGTGTCTAGAGATGGAAAGAATTTCCAAAGAAATGAAGACCATCCATAGACCTGCCAGCTGTCAGTCATCTTATCCTAAGGATTATTTTACCCTTTCCTGGGTGCATTCCAGGAGCTTGGCTTTCAAATACCCTGCCTCCCAAGTTAGCAATACTTTTAAGGGTACTTGAATGGAAACATTTAAATTTTTTGGCAACAATATCAAAGGCATTTTTTCCAATAACACAATAATTCTTTTCCCTATGATATATTCAATACTCATAGATTTAAGTTGTATGAGTTCGAGACTGAAATCATAATTCACATTCAACTACATTCTTTCTAAAATTCAATCCAATAGAAATGTACGAAAAAGAAATAAATCAAAATATCTAGGAACTTGGGAGTGTTAGGTAGGACAGGTTATACGGGCAGCTGTGAAAAAGAGTTCACTTGGTAGCCAAAAAGGCCCTTGGGATTCCCAGAGGGTTTCCCGCATGCCTATCCATACATTTCCTTAAACCATCCTGATTCTCTAGCGAATCCTAGCAGACCTTCAAGTGGAGTCTTCCCTAAGCTATCTAAGCTCTCGAAGAAGTGATCCCCCTAAAATTCGAGACATTTTGTCCGGAGTGCTGGGCACTCGCAGAGGAAGTACTGCACATATTCTTTCTTCTCCTCATCCCTGCAGCTTCTACAGAAATCGTTATACGTTGCTCCGAACCTGGCGGCCATATGGCCAAAGACCCATTGTCCCGTTGGTATTCCTATGAGAAGCCCAACGTTTGGATTTGAGAGCTTTAGCAAACTCTGTGTTCTTCGTTCGTCGAGCCGTGGTCAGAGCGAGCGCGATACCACGCATGTGTGCAGGTTATATCACCTACTGTTGGTGGCTGTCCTGGTCACTCTCTCAACTGCTGAAAGCAGAAATCGTAGAGGAGGTTTTACGATTCGGGTCGCTTCCCACAGTCCTTTCTCAGATCCCGTTCAAAGCACACTTGTCCGCTTCCTCTTTTTCTGTGACATTCCAATGCTTCGGAATCCAATTAAGATGGATTATGTGTTGTTTTAGAGCTTGTAGAGTTCTTTGGCATTCCCAAACGCATATCGTGTTAATTGTTACCGACCCCAAGGCTTCGATGGGAGTTTGGCTGTCAACAACGCAGACAAATTTGGACAGCGCTGGGTCGAACGCCCTCGCCAGCTTTGCCGCCATGTCGATCGCATATATCTCAGCCTGAAAAACGCTGCAGTGTTCTGGGAGTCTATAGGACTCCCTCAGAGATAACTCCTGTCGGCAGACGCCAGATCCTGTTCCAATGTCCACTTTGCAGCCATCTGTGAAAATGGGGATTTCGTCATCGTTGAGAACAATACTGAAATCTCAGTCACTGCTGTCGGGAAAATGGATATCGAAATTTCGGCCAAAGTCAGTTTCTTAACAAGGTTACTGAGCTTTGTACCACGATTTGTTTTTAGGAAAAATGGAAAAAGCAACACAGTCTGAGCGGTAGAAGTTATAGCTGCTATTTCGGAGATCACCACATCTCCTCATCAGACTTCTTCTTCTAGACTTCAGCAGGAATCGAATTCTGTGACCTGATAATCCCAGCTAGTGTACTCAACCCCCACTATGTCGAGAATGGTGGCGTGACCCTTGCAAGCTGTTCGCAGCCTGTTAGACGCCCTGGGTCGTAGAGCGCTCTTAGCCGCGGTACTTTTAACGATTGAGCAGATAGTATTTGGTGTCAACCGCCTCCCACCATACCAGCGCGCCATAGGTGAGAATAGGTCTAACCACCGCCGTATAAACCCAATGTATTATCTGCCGTCGTAGCCCCCAGTCTTTCCCAATAGTATCCTTGCAACACTAGAGCGAATTAAGCGCCTTTCTTCCCCGCTCTTCGGTGTTCCTTTCAGGAGAGTTAAATTAAAAAAAAAACAATTGTTTGGCATTTTCGTCTCAAATATGTTTGAAAATTTTTGCAACCTCAACAAAAAAAAATGTCCTTTCGCCCACCACCCAGCAACAGCAGCAATATTTTGTTGCTATAATTCTTCACACTCATTTCACCAGCTTTCGCACACAGCACCTTGCTCGTAGTGTTGGGGCGTGGTGTTGCTGCGAAGCGCACAATTTCGACCGGATGCGTCGAGTATGAAAGCAAAATAAAATGTATACAACTTAGTAGCTGCCACTTCCGTTGTGGCAGCAGCTGCTGTTACTGCTAAAAAAAAAATACTCATCTATCGTACACATGCGTGTGCTATACATTTATGTAGTTTTGTATGCAAGCATACTTTACGTTTCTGAAATGCTAGCATCGGTCGACGCCAGACACCCGCCACACCATTTAGCGCAGTTATGACAACTCTGGGTGCCAGCCACGGCGTATGAGTGACCTTACACTCTATGAATGTATGAAGGAGTTGCTTGCTGTTGGTGTTAGCGGTCGGTCGGTTGTAGTAAAAGTAAAAGAGCCATCAGTTATAATATAGAATTTTACAACAATTGTATGTGTATATAGAGTGGATTTTTCACTAACACACACGCACTCTTGAAAACCCACTCATTTACATGCGCGTGTGTGTGCGGACTGCATGTCGCTTTTTTTGGTCTACACAGTGACCAACAAATTGTTTGCATGACTGCCTGGCAAATGCTTGAACTGTAATTTAACGCAGACATGCCGAGCTTTTACAGTCGACAGCCATCATAAATTTGTAGCTGAGTGTCGGCGGGTGCACTAACTATTTTGCATGTGTGCGTGCATGTGCGTGTGGTCCTTTTATATGCACTTTTGCTTTGCTTTTACTGTCCAGTTGCTCTTAGCTTTTACTCTTAAACTACACACGTCTGTGTGGCGGTCGTTTAACGAGGGACAAATTAACACCACACAAAACATTTACATTTTAATCAATTTGTGGAAAGACATGTGTAAATTTGTTTAAATGGTCACAAATTGCTAAACAAGCGGGAACTTTTCACTAAGGCGGATGATGGAGCAGGTTGATGGGGAAACAATTGATGGCGTTAGAAAAAACTTTATGACTTGTGACAATTTTGTATTACTTTCTATCAAACCTTGCTAATATATGGGGTGAAATAATACGAAGTTACAACGACTATATAGTTCTTAGGTGATCTAATACAGGTAGCGGGTCTGGCCTGGTTAATCACGAAATTTCGTTTAAAATTTGCTATCATCCAAGAATTATGAACTAATTTTGTAAAAAAGAATAAGTGCTCCTGGGCTCGAAGTGAAACTTCTGTTGATTTATTTCTTGATCTTTCCATAATCCTGATAGTTGTACGTTTCGCTCTGCTGAACTTAGCATAACACCGTGTTGAGTGATTTTTAATTGATGAAATCACAAATAAAAAAATCAATTTTATTATCTCCGTTGCATTCGACATGTTGATTTTCAATTCACTACCGCCGCTCAGTGGTGCCGCCCCATATTTTTTTTTTTTTGGAAAAAATTAGAAAGAGTTGGCATAGGGCTTTAATTTTCGTATGCAACCTTTGTGGACATAAGTAAAGAAAAAATCGAAAATGGGTGTGATCGGTTTATTTTAAAGCATACCTTCCATACGATCCTAACCTCAAAAATGCAAATAAAAAAATCCATAAAAAGCGCACCATTGAATACATGACTCCGTAATTTTGTTCGTATGTTTGCAATAATGTTATATGTGAACTCCCAAAACAGTTACGTAATCGGTCTATTTTAAAGCATACATTCCATACAAAGCTAACCTCGAAAAGGCCTTAAAAATGCCATCATTATTATATGAGGCTACTTTAAAAGTCGCAAGTATGCGCCAATTTTGTATTTTTTTTTTTTTTCGGAAACCTTAAGAAAATATTCCGGTTCTTCTTTTCATCCTAAGTATAGCTAGAAAACGGAGAAAGACCGAGGGAAGAAAGTTTTTGTCCATCAAAAGTGTCGAAATCGGCATTTATAAAGTATAATTTTTGTTTGCTTATATTTCCTAAAATATTTTGTCGATTGCACTGATTTTTTCTCTATTTTGACAAGTAAATACCATATTTCCTTATGAACCTACTACATAAGCAATTAATACAAAAGTTATTAAAAAAAACTTTGCTTAGTTGAACAAAAATCTTATTCAGTTTTAGTTGAATAAAATTCTGCTGTCTTCTGCTACTTGTAGTTTGCAAAAATTGTCAATTTCGTAAAAGTTACAAAGAATTTTTCTTACTCAAATGTTGCTTTATATATCTAATCCATTAAAATATACGAATTGAATGTTCAAAGAACTGAATTTTTTCCGCCGAAATCCCACGGCAGTTTCATTCGAAATTTCACATGAATTAATGCACTTAACTACATATATCATTTTAATTAAATCTTCATATTTTATTTG
>JAPVRG010156005.1:0-10310 GCA_029783565.1 Rhagoletis cerasi | reverse complement strand
GTACCACGACTAACTTGAGGAGAAGATTGGTGGGGGGTGAGCTCCCTGATAAGCAAAAAATGTTCAGGTAAAATTGTCACCGATTTTGAAATTTTAAAATTTTTTTGAATTAAAAAAAATCGTGTCTGCAAATTAAAAAAAAAGTTACTAAAGAAGTATTGGCTCGTTTGTACATTAAGTTAAGTTGAGAAGTTAAAGAAAATACATGAAAAGGCCCAGTTCAAGGCGAATTCATAAAAGGTGGTGTTACCGGAGCAGCTGATTTCAAGGCGAATTGTACTGATTGTCAAAATGATTGTGCTTTTGTTAATTTGTTAGTGCAGTTTTTCGTTTTTATATGAATTCGCCTTGGCCCAATTTTTTTTAAATTAAAAAAAATATATATTTAAAAAACGGTGACACTTCTACCTGAGAAATTTTTGCTTATCAGAAAGCTCACCCCACCTTTTTTCAACAAGTTTGTCGTGACACTTCTTGGACACTATGTATACGTAGATATAGATAGTATCTTCCCCATCTTGGAGTCGCTAACAGAGCATACTTCAAAAACCTACTTTCCAGCGGTTCCACCATTTTTCTTGAAAACACGCTGTCCAATGTTTAAACAGAATCGAAACTCCTTAAATTATATATGGTGTTTTGTTAAATGTCCACTAAGTTGCTTTACACCAGGGCGAACATAATTTTTGAATTTTCGTTTCGTGCCTTTCATGTATTAGAAATATTTTCTGGTTGCTTTGAATAGTCTTACCTACTCAACCAAAGTGGAGATGTTTTTTTACCTATGAGTAAATATTGTTGGTTTTGAATGCATAAAACTTCTTTTAAATACCACAAAAATCTGAAATTCTAATTAGACCCAGCTGGAGGCCAGTTTAATGTCTACCAAGCAAGAATGAACCAGTGACAAACTCTAGGCATTGCTAAATAAACATAAATAGTCATTAATCTTCGCTAAGTGCCTAGACCCAAACATCTGACCTCAAATGCATATAACTACTCGTAAATATTGCTGTGAAACTGCAAAAATTCCCAGCTCACAGCTGTAGTCGGAGTCTCAGTTCGAAGTTGTGTTGACTGCTGCTTTTGGCATTCACTTGTGGCATTCACTTTTAATTTTTCACTTATTACTTATGCCGCATTTGCAGGCGGAAAAAATTAATAATAATATGTAGTTAACTGAAAATAATAAGCTGCTGAGAATTTCTGAATGGAGTATTCAGCGTGGTGCTGTATACATATGCACATATCTACACACATACATATTTTTTTCCTACCTGCGCAGCTGTGCCACTAAATCACACAGTCACCCGCGCAGAACGCACTAGCGATGGATCGCAGCATGCCAACACGTTTGCTAGTGGAGCAGCAAGTGTTGAAGCGTTGAATTGGTTGGCGATATGGAAGAGCAGGCCTAGAGACAGAAATAAATGAATGCATACACATACTGGGAACACTTTTTTAAGTATTTATATATCTATGTGTGCGCAACATGACTCTGACGTTGTGTAGTTGTGTTGGCTAACCAAATGAAATGCAAAAATTTGAAAAGACAAAATCATAAAACAAACTGGCCAGAGCTAAGGCTAGTGCAGCAACAATGACAGCGCGGCACAGTTAGCAATGGACAATAAACAAATGGTTGGCGTTGGCGCTTCACCGGCCCAACTGTGCGCTGCCTCTTTACCATCTGCTGGTCTCACTGCCCGCGCAGCCTTCGGGGGGTCCATTCGCTTGCTGTTGACTCGCCTTATTTGCTAGTTACATTTGTGCAACAAGCTGTGATTACATGCATGAAAACATATACATTTACATACACATGTGACTAGTCAAAGGTAACAGAGCATCTGCTGAGATTTGTGCAGCCCAAAAGCACGCCTTCGCCAACAACTACAAAGCTGAACAGCGTTTTTTATTAATGCAAAACTGAGGAAAAATCCAAACAAGTATTGGCTAAAGTTTCAAAATTTTCAACGCTACGGTAGACAACAACAACAACAATAGCAACAAAACGCAATAAATATGACTGCATGTGAAAAGAAAAGTAGTAAATCGTAAGTAAATATAGTTAAAGTATTAACAATATTTGCCAACGTGCTGTGCTGTGCTGCGCCAACTTAACCGCAACCAGCCAGCTGGTGGTTAAATGAGTTGACTCCGCGGTCGGTTATGTATGTATGTACAAGCATATATATGCACTCTGCTTTGCTTATGCTTGCTAAATGGCTTACCAAATAGGTAGCCAACTTGTCGGTGACTTCGAAATGCCTTGACTTTGCTGCAAGTGGATTGCCTGCGCTGATCTGTTCAGTCGAAAGTTCTCAACGACTAACGCAAATCACTGCTGCAATATTTGTACGTTTCTAGTATGCATCCGTTTGTATGCAGAGAAGCGCTTTCCTTTCCTATCGTTCGCGCTTTCAGTGATTAATTGTTTTCAATTTGGTTGTACCAAATAACTCTTTACTTAAGTACATACTGATGGGATTATCTACAACATACATATGTGCAAACATCTACATATGAACTTACGCTTACCTCTACATATTTACATTAGGGTAGGTTAATTTGTACGGAGCAGATTTAGAATCTACATAGAATTCTAAGAAAAAAGTCCATTAGAGCATAGTATTCGAGCCCCTAAATTTTAAAAGAAGCTGCCTTTAATTAATACGAAGTTTATAAAAAGGATAATATTTACTAAAGTATAAAACATGCAGTCGAGGGATTAGAGGTTAGTACTACCACTCCGTAAGACCTGGGTTCGATGATTGGTTAAACCATCATCCCAAAAAAAAAATTATTAAAAAAGTTTTTTCTTAACAGCAGTCGCCCCTCGTCAAGCAATGGCAAACCTCCGAGGGTATTTCTGACTTGAAAACGCTTCTAATGAAATCCATTTGCCGTTTTAAGTTTCAGAATTATAAAAAAAATCATGCAGCTTAGTAAAAATTAAGCCAGGCCCTGAGGTTTGAGATTAACTAACTGTCAAAAGACCTATTTCACCGTGCGACAGTAAATCTTGCAAAGAAAAATATCAATGTATTCGGGAAACTAGGCACTTTTTTAGTTTTCAGTTTTTGTCTCTGACGTCAGAATTTAAAAAAAAAAAATCCTGAAATTTCAAAAATATGATTAATCCAAAAGATTATTTAAGAAATTCAGTGAAATGTAAAATAAAAATATGGGCATCAAATAAAAGGGTTATTGCACAAGGAGGAAAAGGTACTGAACTTATCCTTTTAAAATTTGCTCCTTGAATGTCCTTCAAATTTTGCAATACTTACTTTTGAAAAAATTATATGTTAAATACTAATATACAAAAGACTACATCCTCGAATTTCGTCCTTCTAACTTTGTTAGCTCAAAAAAGTAAGAATAATTAAAAGGACATTTTCAATACCTCTTCGTCTTTATAAACTTATAAACAAAAAAAAAGAGGCGCGTGCAGCACCGTACACGTGATAGAAGTGAAACTTCTTTAAAAATTTGGGCTGCACGTTAATAACAATCCCATGAATCCAATCTGCTTTCACAAGCAAATGCATATTTCTTACACTTTTGAAATAAGAACAGTTACATCGATACATGGGCTACATCTCACATAAACACACAAACGCGTATTTGCTAGCTTCCCTGAAAGATATTTCTCTAGCCCAAAAATAGCTAAAGATAGGTTCCTTTTTCCACAACACTAGTCGCTCAATTGCCGAACAACGCTTTTAACTGTCTACTTTAAAATGAAGATCTCATTGGCGGTGGACAATTGCCTATAAGCATTCCATACATTATGCGTACACGTTGATGCTTGAAGAGATAAGCGAATGGTAGTTGGACTTGAATTTTTCCTTTTTTCCTTTCTCTATGCTATATCTTCCTTCTTACTCATGTAACGAAATCAGTTTCAAAAGCTTCACACTCCATTTGCGACACCGCCGCCTAAGAAGTTTCACTTCAAAAAAATTATTTTTGTAAATTCTACAGAATTTTTTATTTCGTTTGGTATCCAAAAACGACCGCCACCTCCTCTTCTTTATTTTGAAAAAATTTCTTATGTAGCTGTATCGATACGATAAGAAAATGTGTCTTCATTTTTATAATAGGAGCTTATGGAAACTGAAACTTTAGAGCATTTTTTTGAAGTTTTGATAATGTGGATTCTGATAATCTTGCAGCAAAGATATCTTATCTTTTCCTGATTTAAAGTAGGTTTAAAATTTCCAAGGAATGTTTTTTATTCGGATACTAAGTTTACTTAACACCAAATGAGTTATTTCTTCTTCTTATTGACTAGCAAGACAGTTGAAAAATAGTACAAAATTTAGGTTCAGTTTTTACTTTTAAGTTTCCCTTCTGGTGATTACTTCTTCTTTCAAATATTATAGAAATCTTGGTGGGAGATTTGTAAAAATAAAAATAGCCACAATATTCTTCACTTATGTAAGAATTAAGACAAAAAATATTAGAATAAAAAAAATTTTTTTCATACGTTTGAGAATTAATGTTGATCAGTGCTAGGCAGCCCATAGCCTCGCGAGGCCGAAAATAATCGTATTTTTCACAAAGGCACGATCGGCAATTCACACGTACGCAAAGCTGTGTACGCGGAGGCTATGTACCACCGTATACAAGCATAAATATTTTTGTGTGCGTGCGTTCATTCCCTCCAAAATTTTCGCCTTATATAAAGCTTATTTTATATGATCATAAGGATTATAATTTAATGCCTGAAATCTGTAAGGAAAGTCAGTTGTATGAAACATTCCTTATTTTGCGCTTGATAAGGTTTGCTCCCTTTTTCTGAGAGGCGCCCTTATGCCTAATAATTCCTCATAATAATGGATTATATGGACTTACCTCATTATAAGGCTTATAGTTCATATGAAATAAGACTTACATAATCCTATAATAAGGCATTGCAGGGAGTATAATAACAATATATAAGGCTTATAAACATGTTTGCTTCACGTTGCACTTCACGGAAGCTTTTTCATAATTAAGATAAAACAAAAAAATTTGAAATTTTATTGTTCCGTCTGATGGGAATTGAATCCGGACAGTCTTGGCAGCAACCATTTTAACCAGCATCTTTGTACAATCAGCTACAGCCATACATGGAAATGTTGAATCAACACCACATTTCGCTGTGTTGACGTCATCAGTTCATAAGGTTTGTTCTCTCTCTCTGAGAGACATCCTTATGCCTAAGGCTTATAGACTACTCAAAATACGGATTACATAGGTTCTTATAAAAAGAAATAATATGGAGTATAATAACCTTATTATAAGGCTGATAGATAATACAAAATAAATGCTGCAAGCAGCGTCGCTAGCGTATTCTTTATTTCTTACAACTGCTTACTTAATTTTTTGGAGGGTTTGTTTTTGCTTAGCACTGATGTAAAGGCACTTAGCAGACTGTTACTCATACGCCGCGTCCAACTTTCTCTGGTTTCGGGTTATGAAGGCGATATATGTATGTGTGTATGTGTATTATGTAAATACATACATATGTACGTGTACATATATATAAATATGTGCATACTATACAGTTATGTTTGCACTTACATTTGCATATATTTCAGTATGCATCTGCTATGTATAAAGCAGAATACTTAAAGGGATACTTGATGCTGAGTTTTGAAATATTGATTGCTTTTTATTTGGCTGTAAGCACCGAATGTTAATGGGTTTATCACTCAAGTGCATGTACCTATCTATTTGAAATAACTGGAGTTAATCTACATACATTACTACGAACGTTGCGGTAGTAAAGAAAACTAAGAAATTACTTAAATTGAAATAAGTTAATGTAACCGCATTCTGTTATTTATACACACTAGTGGTTATGTATGCTGTTGAATGAAATAAGTTTAATAAAGGCTAGAAATATGCCCATTAGACTTAATTGTTTTCAAGCACAAAATACTTGCATAGAAACCAATGATCAATCAATTGAGATCCTATTTTCAGCAAAAAGATATCATTGAAATTAATTGCAATGGAATTACTGTAGAATGACAGGTCGAATACGTATATTTATGTGCATAATAATGAACGTTGTTTCTGAATATATTCTCATATGTAGGTACATACTTACATTAGACTGGCTCGGTCACCATACAAAAGAAAAAAATTTTTAGTTACCTTCCCAAGATTTAAAGCTTACTTTAATACGGTTTTAATGTCAGCCCATAAAGAGTTATCTTTAGAATTTTTATATTTCTAGGCGCAACTTTAAGGTATGATTTAGCTTAAATTGCTTCCAAAACTATACATATATTTGAATTTAACAAAGAAAAAGTTAAATTTTTGTAATAATTTTGACCAGAATGAATTAAATGTATTTGGAAATTTGTTTTCATTGGCTCACCCTAATGTATATTTTAGCATACACACACTTGCTCAACATACATCATTCTATTCTCCGCGGTACTGTTAATTATGCCTCCTCGTAATCAATCGATGACGTCGCCGCAAGCCAATTGAAATCAAAAACCAGACAGCAAATAGCATGTGTCGCTTACATATGCATCCGCATATTAATATACATACATATGTATGCATATATATACGTATAAATAGAAATATTCCTATATGTATAATATATTTGGACTTATAAACAAACATATGTACATATTTACAAATGCTTCAAGTTATCGGTTATCATTGACCACTGGTACTAATCTCTGGGGAGAACGCTGAGTGATCAACCGAGCCGACCTCATTACCGCAATGCTTTCATTTATTAATTGCAGATAAATAATATACCTGAATGAACATAAAATACCGCTATTAAAACTGCTTGCAATGAAACAAAATTGAAAAATTTACAAAAAACAAAACAAAAAAACTAAAATACAATTACAGCGCAGACAAAGTTGCAATTGTGCAAAAAGCAGCAATAAATGAAAAACTAAACTAAACGATTGTACAAGTTCATAAATTCTTAATGGTGCTCAATTACGATAATTTATTACAAATGGCCATTTTAACATGGCTCATTATTTGTGGTAGACATAAAAAAACACAAATAGAAAACATTTTGACGCTTGCCACCTAGCGGTAGCATTAGATGCAAATAATCCATTGAAATGTTTAGTGGTCGCAAGGGAACACACTGCACATATACATACCTAAGTATGTACACTTCCATGTTCATATGTATGTACATAACAGCAAATGACTGTATATGTCCACTTCAGGGAGAAGCCATTTAAAGTAACACCAGCTACGAGTTAGACTATCAGTCAGTCACACAACTGGTTGGACAGTCACGCTATTCACCAATCAATAGTTTGCCCAGCAGGCATTTAAGCAGGTGTTAAATTCATTAAAACAACGCCAACAACAGATGCAACTATCGCAGCCGCCGATACTGAATATAACTAATTGCCAACGCGTTAATGTAAATGCGAAATGCGCAGAGGCACAGCTTGCAATTAGAACAGCGAATTAATGAAAATTGTTGTATTGTGTTAGGGTTCGGCGTTTTGTTGTTGTACTCCATGTGTCGGCTTTCGTAATTACTAGTATTGTACTTTTATTTGCGCGAGTATCAGCACATGACTTAAATTACTACAAAACATTTATTGAAATTCCGGTAAAATTGTGATTATTTGAATAAAAAATATTAAAAAAATGTATTTATATACATACCGTATTGGAAGTTTTTTGTATTAAATACTCAGATACTATAATCATGCTTTTGATTATTTGTCTTAAATTTCAGCCTCTAACATCGTACATGTACTCACATACATAAATACATATTTAAAGAATATTTCGTAAGAATCAATCGTTTAAACGTTCCTACTATTAAATATGTAGATAACATACCATTAAGTTACTAATGTCCGTAATAAAAAAAAACAGCAAGCGGACTATTAGCCGCTAACAAATTAATAAACATTGCCTTTCCTCTTAGAAAATAGTCACTTAAAATGATTGAACTTTAATTTGTCCAGACGATTGGTAGGCGGCAACGCAGATAAACAATTTGTGTAAGTGACCTTGCCTGCCTATAATTTAAGATATTTTTAGCACATAAAATAATTATTTATTTACACCTTCAGAGTGAGCGCTACAAAATATTTGATTAGTATCTTATTACTTGCTGTTTCATCAATATAAACGTGCTTGCATATATATAAATACATACATTTGTACGTTTATATCTATGAAGATTTGAATGTTATTGAACTTTGTCTATTCCTAATTGATGTAATGAGCTTAAGTTGTTGAGAATCGCCTATTTACACGCAGTATGTGTTTAGTGTAAAAATAAATATGCAATGGCTTAATTCAGATAAGTTTGATATACATATGTATGAATTTCAGTTGAAAATTTGTGAAGGAATTTTCGGAATTTAAAACGAAAATATTTAAAAATAACAGTAATAAGAATAGTGTGTCGATAAAACAATAAATTTTTCTAGGAAGGTTTCATAAACAAATTTTGCTGCGAAAAATGTGCCATCAAACTCTACCTGCCCAAACATTATCGACCCATTTATTGCTTTGGCAATGATTAGCAAATTAACATACATACGTATGTACATTAGGGTGGTGCTTGAATGTTGCAAGAGATTTTGCATTACATTTCCCAAACTTCAACCCCTACGTCGATGCTACTATAGTTGAAGATATCACATATAAATTTTGGTCCCGATTTGACACACAAGGGCCAAATTAAAAAAAAAATTATTTTAATTTTTTGAGTCTTCATAGGCCAATCTGAAATTCGACGCCTTGGTGAGACTGAAAATAATCGTTGATTTGATTTTTAAGGACCCTCCTAATGTATATATGTACATAGTATATTAAAAATTATATTTGTGTAAATTTTCTGATTTTTACAACCGCGTATATAAAACTATCGTATATTGCTTAACTAAATGTCTTTCGGTATAATTGCATAGCTGCTTTTAATTAATTCTGCCTTATGTAAATAATTTTGTTGTTTCATTGAATTTAGTACTACATACGATGGTGTGTGCATTATTTAATTTACACTTACGTCCTGAATTTTATTCTTGTTTAAATAAATAAATAAAATATGTTTTTACTCATTCTGGTTGTTTTTAACTACAGCTGCTCATTCCAAGGCACTTTCGTAAACAAGATCGTAAAATAAAGCGATAATGCTCATATACATACATATGTATTTATATAAGCCTTGGCTGGACAAAGATTGATTTATTTCAGAGCTGCAATGGCCCAGTACTTAGAAATAAGGAGTAAAGGATCTTAGGAGGAAGAAAGAAACTTCTAAAAAATTTCGCCGACTGATGCTTACTGACACACTTTTGATATGCTTATATGTATAGCTGAAGTATTTTGTGATTTATTAAACATTCGTTTTCTTATATATTTTTAAGAATAAAAATCCAAAATTTCTGATTTTTTGCAAAAAAATATATTTTTTTAATCTTTTTACATATCTCAAAAGTGTGTAATTTTAACTAAAAATTAACTATGTGTGAAAGATTATTTGAAATGCCATTTATTTTTATCCGTTTGGCGAATTCTCCAGATATTAGGCATTTTTAAGATCGACCTCTTTTTTCTTTAATCAAAAATCGTTATGTGGCGATATCTCGAAAAATGCACGTAAGAAATAAAAATTGTGTCTATTTATGTAATCATTATTAGGTCTTAGGTTGGCAAAGAGATACAGCTGCTCTGCACCAAAACCACTATTGGCCAGTGTTATCTGTGAGCTCTGTTGCATGGAACTCGAATGTTACGTATACGCACTGTATTTCGATTTACAAAAATATTATTTCAGTAAACAAACAGCACACACGCACATAAATAACCATAAATAAGGGTAAAAAATCCAACTGTGCTAACACATTCCCTACAAAAATATTAGCAATAAACAAATGTAATGTAATAAATAAAAAATAACAACAGCAACAACACACACACGCATGCAAATGGAAGCAGCAACGGCGAATACAAATATTTATGTATGCTTCAATGAACTGGGGTTGAAGCGGAATAGCACGTATTCGTAGATACATTAAATATTCGTATGTGCGGCAGCGACTGGTATATAAAATGAAAATACGAAGGATTTACAAAATAAACGACGAGCGGAAATGCATAAAATTTCAATAAATAAAAGCAACGCATTAGGGGCAGCGCCAAAGAGGCGGCACGAAAATGTTTTACTTAAAACGCCGTTATGGGGGAAGCAAAATGAAATGATGCAGCAGGCACATACGCACACATACACACACATTGCAAAAACTTGAGTGCCATCAATGGAAATAGTAGGAGTTGTGGAAAGGTTTCCAGAATAT
>JAPVRG010156003.1:0-12080 GCA_029783565.1 Rhagoletis cerasi | reverse complement strand
TATAAATCTAGGCCACTTCGGTGGCACAGCTGACTGTGATGGATGGCAGACATGGCAGTCAGTGTTGGCATGTTGTGGAAATGTGATATGAGGGCGTTTCGATAGGTTACGTCAGCAAAATAAAAAGACGTTGTGCATATGTGAGTATGTATTTGTGTTTGTAGAAATACAAATAAATATGTATTATGTACTGATGGATGTATGGGCTTGTGCCCTGATTTTTGCCGCTTATTACTTTTGCCTTGAGGTAGGTCCTGTCGGTGCAGGAAATTAATTGTGTCAGATATCTACTTTCTACCTACACTTGAATGTCTATTGCATACTGGCAATGCTATCGAACGAGTATGCGATATGTATTGGTTTTTGTTACAAAAGTTACCACAGTTTTTAACTGGAAATGACAATGTATTGTACAATATGAATGAAGTCATTGTGAATACTAATAGATATGGGCATACTTCTGGAGCTTTTTGATTTTTGTGATGATGGATGGTTTCGTAGGTATATGGTTAAAATCACTATACCTGTTGGTTCTTTTTCAAGAGAAACAATATTGCAATAAGAGCTACTGTAGCGTGTTATCCGATCGGAACTAATAGCCGCTCGTTGTAATCCCAAAACTAGCTAAAATACCAGTGTGTCAATGTAATGATTGGTTTTGACGTTGAATATTTTTTCTAATAATCACAAGTTTATAAGTAATATAAAAATATAGTATACCTAGGCGCACCGTCCACAAATTAAATTAAATTAATGGTTGGTGTCGAAATTCTGCCAGTACAAAATTCGGAACACGAAATTCTGCTTAACAAAATTCTGGTTTTCAAAATTTTGCTTTTTGAAAATTCTGCTTTTCAAAATGCTGAGTTGCAAAATTCTGTATTAAAATATAATGTAAGCAATGTTAAAGAGGACATGTCATTACTTGAAAAGTGCGCACTTAACATTGATTACATTATATTTTAATACAGAATTTTGTTTACATAAATTTTTTAGACAAAAACAAAAAACACGCGAACATGCATAACAACTTTTTGTATGTTCACGCGGTCATACTTTTCACCACGTATAAACCGCGGTAATGGGAGCTCTTACCATAGTGGTGAAATTACATTCATTATTTCTGTTTTGTGCTCTATTTTGTCGTAAATTTTGTTGTGAATTATTTAATGTCTGAAAAGGCTCATTCCAATCAATGCATCGATGTATGCTCTCCGATGCATCGAAAAAAATCAATGTACATTTAGATGAATCGAATCACAGAAATACATTGATGTATTTTTACAGGAAGAACTTATTTGTGCGAAACCCCAAATTTCCAGAACAAAAATGTAAAAAGAGTAAGAAAGAAAAAACAAGTAATTAAAAAAACAAACAGCTTAGAAGAACTATTAAAAAAGAAATGAATTAAGTCACATAGCTTTTTTGAAGAGAAATTCAAAAAATATTGTATTTACTAAAACAAAATATTTTTTGAGGAGAATTGTCATTTATATACCTATTTATTGTCATTTATAGTACCAAAACAAAATATTGTTAACATATATTGAAAATAAAAGTTTATTTTGTTAATTATAAAAACACTTCTTCGGTAAGTATAACGATTTTTAAGTTGCCTAGAACTTATATGTTTCTAAATGCAGGTTTAAGCCAAAAATGCGAATATGTTAATTTTTTCATATTTTCTCTACCACAAAAGCAGAATTTTGAAAGACGAAAGTGCGAAAAGTAGAATTTTGTGATACAGAATTTCAAAAAGTAGAATTTTGAAAAAGCAGAATTAAAAAAAACAGAATTTTGTTCGAGTAGAATTTTTTTATATTTTGCAGAATTTTGTAATGCAGCGTAATGAGCCGCTCCCTTAAATAAATTAATAAAATAGTGCAGCTGGATTATTACAAATTAGCTAAATTTTCCTTTTTTCACGTAACTTTTTTACCATTAGATTTTTGTTAAGGCGTTAAAGTACTATATTCAGTTATATATAGTTATGAGTATCTGAAATTTAGTATCTGAAAGGAAACTCAAGAAAAAAAAATTTTCAGTTTGTACACTTATTTATCGATAAGTGGGTGGTGTTTTATACTAGAAAACGATTACAGTACTGAATAACTCAGTGAAAGGGGAGATCAGTATGTTTGCATGTAAGTATTTAAAAAAAAATATTTATTCAAGCAGAAAATGGTGGGTAGGCACTGTTGCCAATGGTATTCATCAATTACCACCTCTGCATGGTTGTAAGCCAAGCGCAAGCAGGGTACGCAAAAAACTCCTGAGGATGCATCAGACTAGGCGGAGCATACTTTAAACTGCTATCAAATTATAACTTAAGAAAGTTTTATAACATGGCAGTTGAGAAGTGCATGTGCAAAATTTTCATAAATATAATAAAATTTTTGCGCATGCAAAATTGCATAGCATGCATTTAGGCGCCTGGTGTTAGCCTAAACAGTAGGTAAATAAACTTTAAGTACAAAGCTTTGTAGCCCATTAAATTCTAGTATAACAAAGATTCAGCAGGCTGAAAATTCGCGTTGTTTTTTATAATTTGTTTGGCGACGATGTTATTAATTTCTTCCAACCAAAAAAAAAATTCAAACATAGTAACTGAATTAACGGTATTTTTTGGAGACTTCAAACAAGAAAACTGACGTTGTGGAACTCTGATGAATTTTTCTAATTTTTGTATAAAGTTAGAAATTTGAATTTACATGGCTTTTGTTAGTCCGTATCATTCTGTCGCAGAGTATACAATAGGTACGCATAGTACCAGGAGTTGCTTTACTTTATTGGAAAACTGTTTAAAAAAATAACTAAAACTAGAAAGTACTTTTTTTAAGTGGAGATACTGCGAAACGGAATTTTTTCGCTGCAATATACAGTTTTTTGTGCGCAAAGAGATACGAGCGTTATGTACTCGTATATAAATACATATAAATGTACATATAAATGTATGCACAAGGAAATTTCGATTCTCCTTGATCTAACTTTTTGAAAATACCTTATTTCAAGCATCCCCGATTAGTTCTCGGTTATGGCAAGACAACAATTTTTATTAATTTCATACACCTGAACAAATACTTTCGCCCAAATTTCAATCATATTTTATTCATTTGAGTGAGCATGTGCATTCATTCTACTTCATTTCCAACACCACTCATTTATTATGTCCAAATCCATTAACGAAGTGATTTGATAGAAAAATGATAATACCTACATCCGAGCAATTATTAGAAATCGGGACAGAAAAATGATATTAGAAATCGAAAACACGCAAAACACACTCCATGTATGTAAGCCTGAGGAAGAAATTGACCGACAGGCTACAAACGCCAAATGTCATGTACGATTACTTCACTTCAAATCGGTTAATTGAAAGTCGGCTGACTGACTAACAGACTGACTGACAGACTCTGGCTGGCGTGCTTGTTGGCTGCTTGATAGCTTGACTGCCCACCGTTTCACTCACTGTACAGTCACTTAGCATTAGTTACGACTGTGATGAGCGGCTGGCTTAGCCTTCCACCAGTGAAATCATTAGCGGCAACAAAAAGCCGACCGACGAAGAGCAATCGCACCGCTGACAGGAAAGAGAAGCCAAAGACTTGCTGCGCTAAAAGTGCCAATGACAATGGTGGCCGATGAAAGCCACCGCAGCAGCAGCACCGATCGCGCCAATTATTTGACTCATTCAAATGGACACGCTAAAATACATAAATAAATAGTTGTGGACATGAACATGCCAGCCATGCGACCGAGCACTTTTACTTTCACGTGTGAGAATGTTGCAAGCAACATAAAATACTTAGTATGCATATTGCTGCTGGCAGGCATATGAACATATGAATGTATGTGGCATGTATTCGGCAGACAATTTATTGTATATTGTTTGTGTGCTTGCATTGCTGTGTATCTGTCTGCCGGCATAGAAAGTCCAGTCCAGTCGCCGCCGCCGCCGCACAGTCAATAAAGGTCAAATCAAGCGGTCTACATGGTTTTGTTGTTGTTACTGTTGTTGCGTCTATGTTTCAGCTGAGGTTATCAGCTGCACGCGCGTGATGTATGGCCGCTTAAGTGGCGGGTTAATGATGTGTTGCAGCAATCGCATTGGTTTGGGGTCAAAAGTTGAACGCTGAGGAGGTCAGTAAGAATGTGTGGTAATTAATCACTCAGGAATGGTAATGAAATGCTTTCGTGTTGTTTTTCAAATTTGGGAATGGTAGAATTGTTGAGGCACTCACATGAGATGCATACATTTGGGTTGGATTGAAAATGAAAGTGGCCAATGTGTGAAAGTGGCAAAGTGGAAGAAAGTGAAATAAAAAATGTGTATTTTTTGACGGAGAAAAAAATTGTATAAGGAATCTCTATGCTCTATATGGTTACGAATCAATTCATTACTTAACAATGTTTTAAACGGACGAAAGCGGAAAGTATCAAACACTTTTTCCTGGAACTTTATTTAAATTTATTTTTAATTCATGCGAGTACCACTAGGCAATATCTCTAAGTGGCCCAACTATAAAGGATCCTAGGTTAACCCATGAAAACCTGAATTGATCTTTTCCACTACAAAAGCAAAAGTTCCCGCCATTTCTCTGCTGAGGCTGGAGGGCGCTATCTTGAACCTATCTTCGGAAATGAAATACTGAGTTATCATTCTGAATTCTAAGCTGAATTGGAAAAAGAGGGAGAAGAGAGTTAAGGAGTGTCTGGCGGTTTACTTCTTATTTACAATAGACCACAGTTATCAGTCCGAATGAAATCCGTAAGGTCCAAGTCTGGTTGAAAGCTCTGGGATAAGGGAAGAGCAAGAAAATTGTTGAAAAAGTGCAAAGACTCGCCTGCCTAGACATATCGGGAGCAGTGAGTAGCGCACCCCAAGAGGAGCTTAATATGATCTTTTACCTGCAACTCCTGCACATATTACTTCATGGTGAGGCCGGAAAGGGCGCTCTTATACTTAGGGAAGCCAACATGTGAAAACCGACAAACTTCGGCCCTGCGCCAACAATGGTGAAAAAAGAGCCCAGCTACATGAAATCAAAGTTGACTTCGAAGTCAGCACTGACTATATAATGCCGTTGATACTTATACGGTTTGCGACGAGAGAAGAATGGGACGTAGGCCTACCAGTGGCAGATGATTCTATATCAAAACGGTTTTTATTCACAAGACATTGTCGAGGGCAAATGCCAACGAGTTCTCTATGTAATAGCTGCCACGGTGATAGTGCTGATAAATGAATTCAACCCTTTCTGTGTTAATGTCCAGATGCTTGGGGTCACATATATATGTATATGCCTCCTGCTGGCGCCCACTAACAAAGAACACACACAGTGGACATATGTCTCCAAGTGGAAGGATGCAATTTTCCATACGTGCCGTCTTAACCTAAGCTAAAGGCTGTTTCCGAAAAGCAAGTTAACTTTCGTTCAGCAGTTAACTCTAAATTTTTCCAATCACCGATAGTTAACTACTAAACTTGAGATAATAATTCTCCATTAGCCTGAAGGAAGATGATTCCGAAATATTTATATTTTTGCTTCAAGGTTTTCATACAGATTTTTTTAAAGAAATTTTTTTCCCACGAGTAATCCCGAAATCCTAGTCAGAGCAAGATAGTTGCACTATACGTATTTTCTTATGATCAGTAGGTTTCTAGCTCCCATCAAAAATACTAATTGATTGATTACTAATTGATGATTGCTTGTTAACCCCTACCAGTATTATTCACATGAAACGGCAATTGAAAGATTTGGAAAAATTATGTCAAGTTCGTAAAAGTTTCCCGAATATAATGAATGATTAAAAGAAATAATCACAAACTACTAAAATTTTGGTGAAAGATCAGACAGGAAATTTTTTTTTTTTAAATAGTTTTACTGGAACAATCAAAATACTTGCTCAGCAAAAGTTTATTTATTTTCGGCGAGCTTTAATTTACTGGCATTAGGATGGTACGTTACGGCGGTAGGAACTGTGATCTGGGGGGTAAGTACTAGAACGGGGTACTTGAGGGCAATGAACTTTGGAACAAAAAAACTTTTCTCCTCGAGACAAAAGCATCGATATATCACACTTTAAGATGCGACTGTAAATGTACAAAATATAATGAAAATTGTATAAAGGCGACCTTACGTTCGGAAAAAAAAATTCTTCCAATCGAAAAAATTCCTTATCAAAAGTTTAATGTTTTTTGGCGAGCTTTAATTTATATATATATTTTTTTCAAAAAGCTCGACAAGCGAATGTAGATAAAATAATGCCAAGCCCTATGCAATCATCTAACCCCACATCCATAGGATATTCATATAAATCCGCGAACCTTGTACATAACTAGCCTTTTCGCTTCCTTTGAGTTGAACAACAAGACACAAAATATTGATGTGTTTTGTATTCTCAGCACCAATAAGTTGAATTTGGAGTCAAACCGTATAATAATTGAAAATAAAATGCAATCAAAAGTCTGCTTTGGTAAACAAAAGTACACAGATTTTTTACTCTTATTCGATGATTTTTTAAGAACTAATAAATCTTTTGCTAACTACCCTGCCAACAACTCAATTGTATTAAATAACATTTTACACTGTCCTCCTTAGTTGTTATACATTCCAAAGATATCGTTCCTAAAGAAAAATTCCTATGAAATGACACATTGTTGCGTTCAGAAAATAAACTAAAAGAATCATATTTTACAGACAAATCAAACAAATAGTAATAACTTATGTGCACAGACAAACAATCGCAACTGAACCGATGCATAAATTGAGACGTAATGCATTAAAGTAAAGAACTCCTAGCAAACAGCAACTCATTAAGAGCAACGAAGCGCGCCAACCCCACCTTCATTTGCCACAACGCCGCGAGACTTGTTAATCACTTCAATAAATAGTTTGTTATATTTTCTATATTGGCTGCAATATATTTGCATATTTTCATGTGCAGTTCCATCAGAAGTGAATGAAGTTGTCCACCGCTCGGCGACACAACAGCCCATAGCCAAGCAGCTGAGACCTTCAACAGTGCAATAGTTCAACAGTTAAGTTCAATTGCATTGATGCGCTCAGGCGTTTACAATGTTTGCCCACCCTATCTCTCTGTAAATGTGAGGGTGTGTATGTGTGCTATTTACTTGCCTCCCGTGGAAAATGAGCCAATTAACCGCAAACAAAGTTGTGGTCATACTCGTACCTTCATAAGTAGCTTGCGGCGATGAGCAGGCAGTTATAAGATTTGTTTGCACACACAGTTAATATCTACAGATATATGTACATATGCATAGGTGTGATTGTGTATGTGTTTACCAAGAAAAATGATAATTTAATACCACTAACAGTTGATAAGTAGATTAAATATTTGTGTATCGTTGACAAACAGTTTATGGAACTCATAAATCACAATGAGTGTAAAAAAAAGAACGATCAGAAGAAACCAGCTTTGATTATTGTCATCCGCATACGGAGTGCAACTCCAATGAACTGATTCTCGATAAAAATATGGTTTAAGGTCATTTTTATATAACTACATACATTCATAAGTGGTACACAAACAGATGTGCTGAGTTAATTCTCACTGGCAGCATTTTAAATCAACATACCTGGAAAGAAAATGAAACAAACATGATTAGAAGTTGCTACACAGAACTTCAATTTTAAAATTAGTTTTCATTCAAAATTTATAATAAATCGACACAAGTGAGCGCTAATAAAGTATGATGCAGTTATTCAAAGAAACAATAAGTAAACCCAAACGAAATTTAGCATATTATTTGGAATTAAAACAAGTTCTTTTTAAACAAAAATATTTAAAAAGAAAATTTTTCAATCAGACTTTTTTTAGTTATGAATAAAAAAAGACTAAAATGTTAAACTATATCGATAACGGCTAAATATTTTATTTATTTATTTAGTCTATGAACAGAAGTTTCTCACAGACTATTTACAAAGTAGGCTAACTAGTAGCTAAGATTTTAATATCCTAGAATACTGTATTTAGAATATTAGAAAAAAAAATTTCGAAGATGAAAAATCAAGTTGGATAGAACTCGAAATTAAATTAAATTCACTTAAGGCTCGAACAAGGGGAGCATTACGCGAATATTCCGGAGTTATTTTTTTCCATTTAAGTAATATACATTGCAAATATGAGCCAATCGGACCATCGGACCATATATCGGCACCTGCGCCACCTACCGGATTAATTCGTGTTTCGTATTGCACTGTCATCGGGTTATGAGCTAAGTTTCAAGTTTCTAGTTGATGACAGGTAGAAGTAAATAAAAGCTTGTAAAAAACAACCAACTTCAATGCTCACATAAAAATTTGGAAGTGCCGTTAGTTTCTTTATGATCGCAGGATCGAAACTAAACCAAATAAGAGTGGAACCACTTTTCAGTTAAAAAATTAATTATCGAACGGTTCACATGGTCCAAAGTTATCTGGTATCATACATCAAAAAAAAAAAAAAATATTTAGCCTCCCTCCTTTTTAAGTCGGTTTAAAAAAAATAAGACTTGAGTTTTTTTTAAATTGCATAAGTAGATAAACACCTAAGTCGAATATCTATGAGAAGGATTTCATATAGCAGTAGGCCCGCCTTCGTGCTGCGAAAGCACGGGTGGACAAAAGGACTCGATGCTTGCGTCCTGGTGCCTGGAGCTAATGCCATTTCGAGCCTGCCGCGTCGGAGGAGATTTGGAAAGTCTTCCACTACTGCAACCCACACTTACCCACCCACAACTGGCAGGACATTAAGTTCAAGAGTTCCGAGGAACTCAGCAAGCATTGAAAATGCAAATGAGGACTCCGAATTGGAGTCGACGAAGGAGGTCCTACGTAAATTCTTTCTGAGGTAATATGAGGGTTAACTCATGCATAGGATAACTCTAAAAGGGTTGCCGTAGAGTTTTTTTTTTAAATGGGCATTGAGACCTTCATGTTAACTATGTAGCAGATGAACTTGTGGACAAGAGAACAGAGAGTTAATAAAAGGTGCTTTTTTCATAGGTTTTATTTACCGGCAACGATGAAACGGTGAGATCTGGAAAAGCTATTATAAATTCTGCTCAATTTAGGTTGCCATTTCATCCTTAAACTAATGCCAGAACCACTCTTGCGAATTTCGCAAATTTATTTCGAAAATCAAGGCGCAGTTCGGAAATGTTTTACTGATCGTTTGATGATTCGAGCCAACGCACGCAGCAATTAAATCTGTATGCACCCCCTTTATGAATCATTTTACGTAAAAATTTCGGCCGACGACCTCATAGAATCCAGCTGGTATCGAAATCAAAGTCGAATGACGATCATTTGAGCTGTACGTTCGGTCAATGCGCGCAAAACCAAGTAGAGGTCAATCCACTGTTTTATTGCAATATTCTGTTCAGTGATGAGGTAAATTTTTGGTTCAATTCTTTTTTATATATTGTTCTCTCTGAGGTTACGTGAAGTCATTAGTTTATGCAAACAAACCGAAATCTTTGGACGCCTTGGAAGGTAACATTGTGCAAACCAAGACCTCCCTTGGTGCAGAAAGTTGTCGAAATTTGGACTTTCAGAATGCGCCACATCTAGGGCCACGAGGCTCACATGGCCAAAATCGTACGCAAAGTAGATCCACGACCGCGAACTTGTACTCATATTAGGCTACCAATTTGTGGAACCAAACTAATAACTGCGACATACATGTAGTATAGATATAATCCCAATATTATGGTTTGCCGTTGCTTAGTAAGAACTACAATGATTCACAGTATGAGGGTACATACGTGTGGTATAGATCGTGATATTGATAATATACTACGATGTGTGTCTCTAGCATACGTCGACATCAACAGCGAGCTTCCAAATAAGGTTACTTCGACCATATTTTTCTCACACAGTACAAAAAATCAGAAAGCAAAAGGAGCATCAGCAATTCTATCTTAAGAAAAGCGTTTCTTTTTCTGATTGTTTTCTAGAAAAGGACTTGAGTTACAGTATTGCTTTGAAACTTCACACCAAGTTAATTAACACGGAGCGCGTTAATGGAATCACTTCAGATAGTTCAGTGGTGGCTGCAGCTGCAAGCTGCTGCTTCCTGCCACACTGAGATGAACGGATAGCAGTAACACGTTTAGGTCCATACATCGGACGACTTGCTGGCAGAGAGTGATGTTGGTGTGCACTTCGATGGGGTTGATGGCGATGATGCCACTACGAAAACGAGGTGCCGACATGTAATATACAAAGTTGCCACAAACGCAAGCTCATTGACAATTGCTGCAAAACAAAGCAATTGCAATAAACTAGAACAAAAAGGCAAAAAAGAATACAAACAACGAGGATTGAAAAACGTTTAGGATATGCTAAATGCATTTTTTCCATGTTTGACTGTGACTGCAACACTACGTCGTGTTGCATGCAGCCGATGGCAATGCAGCAAATTAGACGAAAGAATAATGCCAAAGGGAATACATTTAGGCAAACAAAAAGTAAAAAAAAAACTGAAAGGAGATTTCAGCAAGTATCGATTCGTGCATTCAAGAGTGACCGCAATAAGTGGCAAGCAAACATTGCAAGTTGCTATCGAAAAAGCAAAACAAAATAAACACATTTTCCACTCGTAACCGCAGCAGTCGCCGCTGCAGCTGCTTGTTTGCTTTCGAGGAGCATCATAAATTTGCCCAGCACCGCATGATCAGCGCAGACGACGAAGATCGCTACAACTTGCCACAAACTACAAGTGCTACCTATGATGTTGCCATTAAATTAAAGGCAAAACATTAAAGGAGTTGCACTTAAATGGTGCACATGCCAAGATGTGCGAAACAAACAAAGAAACAATAGCAACAAAGATAAATGGCATTTAGGTACTTGCAACATGGTGAAAGAACTATCGAAGGGCATGCGGCAGTGGATGTGCTTAGTTGCATTGGATGTAGAAACACTTGAGCGGCAGCGACAGAGGCAGAAGCAGAGGCAAAGACAGTGGGAGAGGCAGTGACTTGCACTGTGCTTAAAGTTAATTGCACGTGCAACAACGTCGATGGCGACAACAACGTCAAAGTCGACGAACGAAATGATGTTGCAGCGGTCATTGTCATCAGCAGCTTCAGGCGCACGAAGGCAATTTCTCAACAAAAAGCAGCAGCAGCAGCGTGTTTGCCACTTGCTAGAACGACAACAGCAGAAGCCAAAAAACTTGTCACACCGTAATTTGTGTTTGCAGCTGTGTATGCGTATGTAAATGCACGACGCTGCTGGCTGGTGACGGCGATTTATTTTAATTATTGAAAAGTGCCACACGATGGTGATGACATGCAACGCCAAGCAAGAAGGCTAGAGGCATCAAAATTAAAACAAAAAAAAATTGCAAAAGTAAGAGGAAGCAAGTGCACAAGTGCCCTATTATAACAACTACAGTAAGCGAGCAACCATAAAAAGTGGCAGCCCATAGCAAACCCTTTGTTGCCACAAGTAGCTCCATCACTTTTTCGCTGCTAGCACTGTAACTTCAATTACTGTATTTTTTATTTTCTCGCTAAATATTAATGTAGTATGTATGTATGTTGCAACAAACGTGCAATTAACAAATTACATGCAACTCACTAACTTTGATTTTGCATCTCACTGTTGTGCCAAATCAAGTTAAGCGTGTGGCATGAAGTATCGATTCGCGCGTATGTAGCGGCGCTGTTGCTTTTACTAAATGTAAGTGTGAAGCTCTACTCTTTTGTTGTTGTGCTAAGTGCTGCTTGCTATCTGCTTGTCGTTTGCAGTTGCAACATGTGCTGCAAACAAGCAAAATCAATTTTCATAAATTGTTCAAATAGAAATCATAAACAAGGCGAGCAATTGATGTTGCAAGTTGGGTATGTAGCATGTTATGTAGATGAGTTTGAAACTGAAGTGAGGTTAACTTAGACAAAAAATTCAACTAAATAGCGTACATATAAGAGGATGTGTTAGAAGTAGAGAACGACCGAACCCCGATTTTTAAGGCCGAACCGAACCGAACCGAACTTCGGCCAATTTCGGCCGAAGCCGAACCGGAGCCGAACCGAACATTTTCAAGGGCCCAGGTAATAAACAAGAAAT
>JAPVRG010155994.1:11821-24276 GCA_029783565.1 Rhagoletis cerasi | reverse complement strand
AGTTTCGTTGAGATATCTCAATTTTTACTCGAGTTATCGTGCGGACGGACGGACGGACGGACGGACGGACAGACAGACATGGCTTAATCGATTTCTCTTTTCATTCTGAGCATTTTGGTATATATATGTCTATATCGTTCTCGATTCCTTTAGGCTGTTACAAACAACCGTTATGTGAACAAAGTTATAATACCCTTGTGCACACAGTGCGCTCGGGTATAAAAATGTATTCAAACTTTTTTAATAAAACTACAAATTAAAAAGTGGCCGCTTTAGATCCCTCGGTCGTCAAGGGTTAAGATATATTTTTCTTTTCAAAATTTGGTAAATTTTATGCCAATCAATACAAAACTCATGTTTTTTACTTGTTATGCCACAGTTAATTTAAAAAAAAAAAAAAAAAAAATAAATTGATAAAAATTGCCGTAGTGCTCTGGGGAACCTACATATTGTACCAACGAAGAGTCTGGAAAATGCACTCGAAATGAGAATTTCAGAGTATTACAGTTGTTAAAATTTAAGTTACAATTTTCCTTCCTTAGGTATCCAACCCACAGGTAGGAGCCTTCGATAGAATTGAGACGGAGGCCTCAATTGATTCACATTGATGCCCCGACCCACTGATGGGACTTTTTGCCCTGCTGTAAAAGCTTTCTGACAAGTTTTCGCTTTTGCATCAAATTTCCTGGGAGCCTTACGTTTCATCAAAGGGGAACCGGGAACTGGGCTGCCATCCATGAATTTCAAAAGGGCACCATGGGGCATCTTTCATTTTCTGTTTCGTTGATTGAGCTTATGGGTCGTAAGGTCAATTTACGAAGCTCCGGTCGACCTAGGATTTCAAAACACGTTGGTCTCCTTCCAGCTATTTACTCAGCATTCATTTTTATCTAATCTGAAACTACTTAATTTATTTCTAATAGAATCATTCATCTTACAACAAACGAAATGCCAATAAAAACTCGCAAAATTACTAGCGGCGAGATAAAAACTTTTCACCGCTAACTTTGTGGGAGGACAACAGGAGATTTTGTGCTTTACAAGCGAAAAAACGAAAATAACCGAAATTATGTGATAATAAACAAAACGACTATGCCACAAATGCCCAACGCCAACGACATTAACCACCACAAAAGGAATTAACCAACTATGTTGGTACTACTGCTTCAAGCGACGCGCTGCTTATGACAAGTCGAAAGAGAAGCATACTTTTGTGCGCCACCGAACTGTCGAGGCAGTGATTACAACGCCTTCCTGCCCGCGCCACAAGGCCAGCACGTGGTGGAAGGAGTCACCAGTGCGTCGTTTATTTGTTTGTGCAACACTAACAGCCGCATAGGAGTGCGCGCGCTACGCAACCGACCACAAAATTACCGATGAGTTGGCACAAACGTTGACCAAAAGTAGATGAGGAAAAAATTAGTAATGACAAGCGAAGCGAATATCTTAACAACAACAACAACAAAGATAGCAGAAGTAACAACAAAAAACCCAAATAGTCAGCGAAATCAACGAAATATGTTTGCAGTTTTCGGCCGAAAGGTTGCCAACAAACGATCACCACTATGCTGTGGTTCTACGCGCCGGCGGCTACTACTCCCGCTCCCGCTCGCAATCCTGCTACTTCCCAGCATAGTCCTTGCGCTGAGTGTCTCCGTCAGCTTTTTGACTTTACTGACTGCCCGTTTGCTTGCCTTACAGTGCTTTGCTTGCGTACTCGGTTGCTTATCGCTTTGTTGCATACAACACAAAATGGCCAGCGCAAATGTTCATTGGCGGCGCCAAACTTACAAACAGCAACAACAGCGCCAGCTATCTGCACGTATAATAACTACAACAACCACAACAACTTTGTCGCGCGGTGCGCGTTGGCGTCTGTTGGCGTTTACATCCTGCCAACGCATCGTACTGTGGCAACGTGGCATCCTGTCGCAGCATATCGCAATCGCAATTTCGCAATTTTCATAGTTCGCAGTTGTGTACAACAACAAAACAAGAACCCAAACAGTCCGTTATATTGTCATAAGCTTTTTAAACTGCAATATTTTGTAGTGGCACTTGCCGCCATACCGCCGCCAAAAAATGTGTACGAGTATTCTCTCACAGGCGAAACAGAGGTGGCATATAAATGAACACACTCTTTACCCCCTCTTTCGGAACAGCCACTTCTCTACTTTGCTTGCTTGCAATGTACTTTTCGATTTCCGGTTGGTATAATATTCAAGTGATTTTCAAATAAATGGTGTGGCATGCCGCACACACCCAACCGCTCAGCTCAGTCAGTCACAAGTTACTGGCGCACAGTTGGCCTGCATTTAAGTTGAGGTTATGAAATTAAGTGGGCGTTGCTCTGCTGCCCGGATATGCTGCCTGCTGCCACCTTGGCGTACTAGCTCTTGCCCCTTCGGTTTGGCACACAGACAATTTGTGCTGACAACGCTGTCGGCCGCTTGGAGCCGATTTTATGATGGCGTCGACGACGCTTATAGTTTGTACAGTCACCAACAACAAAGGCGACAAAGGAGAAAAGAGTCAACTTTAGCATCTTTCCCCAAGGTAGCTTTCTATGTTTGTATGTATGGATGTATGTATGTATGTATGTGCGTAAGTACTTCTACATAGCATAGCATTGTTATTGTCGCTTTGCTAGTACTATGTGTTTATTTGCGTTTGTCATTGCAGCAGTCAGCTGATGTCACAATGTCGTAGTGACTCCACTGTCCATGGCATGGACATCATCTCGACTAGCGACTACGATCTGCGTGGCTAGAACAGCAGCACATCATTTTGAATGTTCACTGATGCGCATCGAATTTCTTAATGGCGCAATTTCTTTGCTGATTTGTTGGCCGCCAGCGCGAGTGGGTAGTACACGGATGGTGCGCTATCTTCATTAATACCCAATGAACCAAAAGTGGAGAAGCCTTTCGCAGTCAGAAGCTTGCAAATACAGGTTCGGTAGGCCGTTTGCCATTAGTTGATCGCGGTGCCTGTAGCTCAACTTTACCGAACAACATTAGTCCTCGCCTGTCGAATGATGGGTTTCTTCCTGAGTTGGTTTACTCCACTTTTAGTCCTCTACCAGATCTAGCGTACGTCGCTAACAGACCTGTTAGCAAACCATTAAGAGACTTCACGTTTAAGGGAATAACGAGAAGTTGGAATCTGTTAGTTAAATAGCAGTCTTCGACAAAACCCATAAACCCGCTATTTTGACGGGGTTGTGCCCAAGAGGAAAGGAGTTGGTGGGTTATTGGTCATGTGGGGTTTGAAAATCACAAGAAACTATTTCTGAGCTCACGTTAAGATTATGGGAAAGGGAGTCTTTAGTGTATTAATTTTGCGCGGATCCTAGGTTTGAATACGGCGTGCGCCGATTTGCTTTTCTAATGTCTGCTCCAGGATTTGACGAATTGTGAACATCTGGTTGATGGTGGATTTTCCTGGTCTGAAGTAACACTTACAAGGGCTTCAGTCTTTCACGCAGTATCGTCGATAAGACCGTGTATTCAATTCTAAGAAGGCTTATTCCGGAGCAATCGTTGAAAACAGTGGGATATCCACTTCTTGTGGATTGGACAAAGTACGCTGAGATTCCATTCATTAGGCATGCATTCAACAGGCCAAATTCTACTTAAAAGCTGTTACATGCTTCAGTAATCAACACTCATTGAATATTACTCAGGATGAAAATGAATCTCGAGGTTTGGGCACGACGGATTATCTTTGAGGATGCCAAATCTTTTGCTGTAGTCTTAATTAAGCATTGTTACTCCTTGCGGTCTTTCAAGGGCTCCAAGAACCACTTCAAGTTATACGACTACAAAGAGGAGTGATTTAACTCCGATTATGATTTCCATGAAATATTTTTTACGACTTTTGTTTTTTTATAGATTTAGAAAGCCTTTATGACCCAAAACTCTGTCCGAATGCTTCCAGTACTAAACTCAGGGAAACCGGCCAAAAGCCATTACCTAATAACACCCCCAAAAAACGGTTCTGTGTCACCAGTATACTCAAGGAAAAAGTGCAATGGTATCTCTTTAACTGAGTGGCAAAAGCGACAAAGATCCATTAGATCATCTGACCAGATCTCCAACTTAAGCAAATGGTTTCCCCCCGGGTCTGTAGTTTTCAAAGGGGCCCGGAAAAAAAAATTTTATTAACAATAGTTTTTTAACTTGATAAAGTCCGCACATATTTATTACCGGGTCCGGATTCGAGATACTTGGAAAAGCCGTATACATGATGCAATTTCATTTATATTTAGAGCGTGGTGGGGCGACCTCTCTATCTACCGCGGCGGAGTACTTCCGAATCAGACTCATTTGGGTGCCAGGCCACAGTGACATTGCGGGAAACTGCGTGGCTGATGAACTGGCAAGGAGGGGAACCCTGGAAACTCTATCACCGAGTAGGGAAGAGCTGGGGACGCCTCTGTCCTACTTCTGTTCACTTTCGGACGTTTGGGCAGCATGTAAACTCGGCGAGCGCTAGGCTAAAGCTAGGACATGTGCAGTTGCTAGATTCTTCTGGCCTAATGTAGACCGGGGGCAGTCAAAGGAGCTCCTTATGCTTGCGAAACCCCAGCTCTCACTAATAGTGGGGGTTCTTACAGGTCATTGTGCGATTGGTATCCGCGCGGTAAGGTTGGGAATTCTAACTGACCCCTTTTGTATTAGTTGTCAAGAGGATGACGAGGTGGACACATCTCAACACTTTCTATTAGACTGTCCAGCTTTTGCGAGGCTGAGATGGAAACATTTTGGCTAGCATTTCTCGTCTAACCCTGAGGTGCTATCAGACATTGAAATTAGCCGCATTCGTAATTACGTAATGGGCTCACGGCGCTTCGCCGACTAAACTTATGGTCTCCGTTCAGTTCTCGTGGCATCACAAAGGACAATCTCTTAATTGTCCAAGTGCGTCCCTTTTCTGGGGCAACCACTATTAACTAACCTAACCTAGGTGGGGCGGAGTCGATATAATTTAACTTTTAATGTTTTTTTACTAACAAAAGCTTGTCTAAAAAAATTTTTTTTAAATTACTTGTCTTAATTTTTTTTAACTAAACCCTCTGCAAAGTTGCTTGCTGGGAAATTTATGCATGGCATCTTCGACTACATATTTTGAAACCATTAAACTACGCTGCTGACAGAGCTCGCAAGCTCAGAGACAAACACAATACTTTTTGATTCTTACTTTAGTGCATTTACCTTTTTACGAGTATTATTACTGCTAGTATTTGTTGGTTGCCTTCGTCCATCTCCTTCATTTCACCACTCTTAACTCATTTATCGCTCTTCCGTTATACAATTTCAATGCATTAAGCACTTTTGCGCACTTTTAGCATACTTTTTATTCCGCATTTATATATTTTTTTCCACAATTCATGCTTTATTTCGATTTGGTCGCTGCCTGTATTCCTCACTTTGCCTGCTATTTTGCTTTTCCATTTCTGCATTTTTTCCACTTTATTACCGCATTCAACTATCACATTGCATTTACTATTCGTATTGGTTGGCAATGGCCATTAGTTCAGCAATAAACAATCTTTATTTTAACTATCATTTTCGAGGTGATAAGACGGCAGGCGTCGCACAGTGCGGAAAATTAATATTTTTTGGAACGAAATCTAATATCTTGAGAACGAGAACGGATAGCGAAATAATGCTTTTGAGATGAAGAGTTCTGGAAAAATAATCTCGTTGGATAAAAGAGTTACCTTGGCCTTAATATTTTTCTTTCTAGGACCAGTAAGCAATGAAATTTTTAAAAATATTTAAACATATCTTTGCTGTTCTTGCGCCAAGAAATCCATTTCTAAGGTCGCAAGAACCGAATAATGCATTGATTTTCTTAAGATTCACTGCATGCAGTTTTTTAAGTCAAAAAGGGAATGAATTCCAAAATTTTTTCATTTGGATGTCAATTTGAGATCAAGGAAATTTTTCGTTCAAAAAGACCTTTCAAATGATCTTTAAAATTTAAATTGTAAATTTTTTGTCTTTGTTTTTTTTTACCTAAAAACAGCATCCGTTGAACTTTTGAAAAAAAAAAAAATAAAAATGTGTTTTTCGGTTCTTGCGACCATGGAAATGGGTTCATTGAAACAAGAACAGCAGAAATATGTGTTTAAAACTTTTTTAAAAGTTAATCGCATATTGTTTTCAGGTCAAAAAAAGAAAAAAATTTAAAACCTTGTATTTTTAAGGTTATTTGAAAGTGCAAGGTAATTTTTTATGCAAAGGGACCAGCTTGCCTGAATTATTCATCTCAAAAGCTTTAGGACACCGTTAAAATTATTTTTCTGTGTGTTCTCGTTCTCGAGATATTAGATTTTATCACAAGAAAAGTTAATTTTTCACACTGTGCGTTGTCGTCGTCTCTGATTTCATTACAGACAGCAGCCAGAACTACGTGTTTGTTTTTGTTAACGCTTTTTGCAACTGAAAATGGTGAATTATGTCGCTTAATGATTGCAAAAATACTGTGTAAATTTTTCGAATGGATAAAGAGGTATACAGCTTCAAAACAAAGCAATGAAAAAAACAGTGTAGTTCATTAAAGGAATATTAGAATATCAGAAATACTAAAAAAACAGTAATTATCCAGATCTAAAAAAGAATACAATTACCCAAATAATAGTTATGCGTTAATTAAAAAAAGGCTATTTCTTAGTCACTAATTTCGAGATATCTATTCAGGATTTCTTAGCTTATAGAAGTCAACTTTGGATCTAATTTAAGTCGTAATAAAGCTTGATTCCCTTTTGGCAATGAATGAAATATCGACCACATGAAACCTCCAGGTTCTTATCCACCCCGAAAGTAATTTTTTCATACATAGTATATAAGTGTGCTTGCATTGTAAGTATAATGAAATAGGTTAGAACGCGGTACTTGGAATCCACCACGTACTCGTACCACAAACTACCAATGGACAAGCGGCCGTAGATAAGACACCACTCTTTTGATGCCGACCATGGCAAACATTTGGAAGATTATGACTTGAGGGTATGCACTTGGAATTTACGGATCCTTACGGGTGAAGGTGCCCCTGTGTGGCGGTTTGATTTCCTCGGCAAGACTAAGGCTGATATCACCACCATCCAAAAAATGCACTGGACGAAGAAAGGTTGAAAAGGGATTTGCAGCGTGCGACGTTTATTACAGTTGGTATTGAAAGAAGCACAAATTGGGTGTTGGATTTGAGGTTGAGGGAAGACTTCGGTGGCAAGATCTGTCGCGAAATTCTTCAACATATCGCCCAATTTACGTCCCGCTGAAATATAAGGACGAAGTGTCCAAATATTCGCAAATAACATCTTCGCCATTCAACTCTTACACCTGATGTCTGATGCGAGGGATTGAATTTTGCGCTCATCACGTACCTCACCCGAAAGGGGGATCGGATGTCACCTAGCTCAAAAGAATAATTTGTAGGAGTAGGAATGTCAGGCCGCTTACAGAGCAACGCTGCGTTCGAGTGCAGCGACAGCTATGTGGGATCGATATAAGAAGGTCAAGGAGCAATCGAGACACACATATGTATATTCCATAATGAAAAGAGAAAGGCCAAAATACTTCTGCAGAGTGAAAAAGAGATTTTAGAAACGACTTAAGGAAATTTTCACAACCAGGGCGAACTGCTGTATGAGCAACAACGCCGACCAATAGACCGATGTCTAGAACCAGAACTTTAAATATGCATGGCACACTTCTTGATTGGTAGTAGTACCGAAATCAGTGGAAAAGATTAACGCGAGAATCCAGTCGAGGACGACGGAATCGATGTGCCAGACTATGACGAAGGTAGGAATAGGAATTTCGCGGTTGCTGCAATCGGTGGCCTGCCATCTGTGCTTTTCAAGTACGGTGTCGGGGAGTTCATAAGTCACATGCATCAACTGGAGTCTCCTTTGGTAGAAAGTACGTCGTTAGATTATTAGATCCAGACACTCTCTTGGGAAGCTCGAAGACAACTTTCTATACCGACGGCTTAAACACTGAAAACGGTACTAAAGCTGGATGGCATCTGGACGAAAACTGCAGATGCTTTACCGCTTTAGGTGCAATGATAACGGTATTTCAATCGGAAGTCTTTGCAATACTGAAAGTGGCAGATTGGATAATTGGCAAAAGGTGCCGCGGACACAGAATCTGCAGTGACAGCCGAGCCCTGGAAACCGCTCGCACCTCTTCACAGTTAATCCAGGAATGTAAGTTGGGGCTGAACTCTGTTACAAGTTGGAATGAGCTTTAACTTGTGTGGGTGCCAGGACACTACGGTACTCAAGGTAACGAACTGGCTGATGAATTGGCGAACTGCCGTTTTCTGAAGCGCTCAATTGGACCAGAGCCAATTTTGGGGCCAAACATAGCGGGAACGATCGGGTGCATCAAGGATCTCATAAACAAAACTCATGAGAACCGTTGGTGCACTACTGACTCCTGCAAAATAACCAAGTGTTTCCTGAAAAGGCCTGACAGGGTGGTAGCAAAATTTTTTCTCAGACAAAGAAGGAGTGTTCTACGAGCCTTGGTAGGACTAATTACGGGGCACAATCCATGAGGACGACTAATGGTCACCACAGGCATCATCGACGATCCACTGTGTACATCGTGTTTGGAGGACGAGGATAGTACAGAGCATTTTCTCTGCCGCTGTCAGGCCTTCGCCAGACTCAGATCGTACATTTTTGGGTCGGATGTACTGAGAATGGATGACGTACATTCTCTTTCCCCCAACAAACTGTTAAAATTCATAAAGGAGGCTGGTAAGTTTTCAGAGGGGCAATGAACTCCCACCCCCGCCTACATATCATTTTCCTCTAAATCCTTTCTCTTGGCATTAAGTACAATGGGCAATACTGCCTGAGTGCTTGGAAAAATTTGTTTAAAATAAAAAATTTTTAAATTTTTTATATATCATTATTTCTTTTCCTATATTTTTCTTGAATGCAACTATATGTATATTTTAACTAAACTTTCACTACTTTCTAAAAGCCTCATTCTCTTTTTGCCTTATCAAACCATTTCACAATTTTGGTTCTCTATTAATTTTTTTCTATGTGTAAGTGTATAATGTCATAGAAAGTTAATAGAATATTGAAATCTTCTTAGAAAAATTGTCTTTGCACTATCTTTTAGTTACAGATATTTGCTAATGTAAGTAGTTGGGTACATACGCGTGTGTGTGCGCGTGTGTCCTTTATGGTGTCAACTACTTTGCTTTAATACTTTATTTTGCAGCCTAATCCAACCTTTTTGAAGACAACCAAATTTTTTTCAGCCTTTCCTTCACTGCGCATGGGTCCTATCATTTTGCATATTCAAAATGTTTGTTCAGTTGTCAAAAATGTTCAAACATTCGCAAGAATTGTGCAAGAGTGGAGCGCGTGTAAACAAAATCAGAGTGTTCAATATGCCAAGCCTTAAGTGGCGTCAAGTGCAAATCCAGCAGCGTAAAAAAAGAATAATACTAATAAAAGAAGCATGCTTTCAGGCGCCCATGCAAGGCAATGGATTAAACTTACTTATTCATGATGTGCGTACATACATATGTATGCATGTGTGCATGCGTGTGAATATTAGAATGCTGATATTTGTTTATTTTTCTCACAGCTTATGTGTATAACCATCATAACATGTGTGCGCGCGCGTGTGCGGGTTTGTTTGCATGTGTTAAAATTACCCTATTAAGCGCCCGCATTTGCTTTCAACTTTTTATAAGATTATTATTTTTTCCTTTCAAAACGTTGTTTTCTTTTTTCTAGAGTGCCGTTGTGCTTTATATTTTTTATTTGTTCTCCCCATTTTTGCATCTTTATTTTATTTTTAAGGATGTGCGAAAATTATACAAACATCAGAAGCAGCTTAAAGCTAATATACACATGCACACATACATATATTCCGCGAGCTTTTCGTGCAGACATATTGTATGTACATACGAGTATATGGATGCCCTTCAGTCTTTTCGATGCAGTCATATGCTTGAAGCTTAGTGTACATGTGTGTGTGGTGCGTGTGTAGGTGCGGTCGAGCGTTGCCGTCTTTCAGCGTATATCGATTTGTGTGCTCATACGCCTCGTCTTTGCTTAACCCACTTTGTTTACTAGCGCGCCTTGGGTCCTGTTTTGTTTAAGGATAATCTCCTACATTAGCTGCTGATAAAGGAGTAGAAAAATTGAATTGAATTGTAGACGTTGGTGGTTATAAGTAGTAAGCAGCTACCACCCTAACCCACACAAATGCAAAGTGCGTTGTTTCCAAAGAAATTGCAGTGCATTCGTGGCCTTAACAATGTTAGTCGTTGTTTGGGATTGAAAAATATAAACTTTGGAACCTTTTGTAAGATTTGAGTGAATGAGAAAAGATATGAATATACTTTGAAGTATGAATAGCTAGTATGTGAGTGGAATTTTCAATGGTATAACTCCGACTTATACGGGTTTCACTGAAGCCTGTGTTGTCTGTCCTCCATGAGGCTGTAAGCGGGTGTCTGCCCTAGAGAAAGCGACTCGTTTTATTAATTTGCCCATTCAACTTTGAAGCCACAGCATGTGGTTATACGCAGGACTTGGGACCCACTACATGAAAACCTCTGCCAATGGAAAAGAAAAACAAGCCTTGGATGAGACTTTCCTTTTTTGATGACAACCGAGGCAAACGTTTATAATTTGGCAGTATTCGTATGAATTTGCAAGTTCGAGAAGACTAAGCTTAACAGCACCCGCCCTCCAAGAAATATGATGGGCAGGGAAAGATAAGTAAAGCTTAAGACTTTGCTATGTCTACTATAGCTGCCATTTGAAGGAAGGCTACGATGAGGCGACGAACTTGTTGTGGGAGAGAGACTTCGGCGCAAAGTACTGTCGCCACACCTCCACTAAAGGGATGTAGGAGGTGTCCAATGATCTCTTTTATGCGTTATGCGCACTTATGAGCGCTGTCCCCGGCACGGTATTAAAATCATGCTTGGTAATTTCAATGTCAGTGTGGTCAAGGAAGTCCCAATAACCCACTAAGGCTGATCAACTTCTCCGGTGCCCGAAACATTGTAATTAGCAGCACTAACTTCCAGCATAAAATGATTCATCAGGCTACATGGCTGTCCCTAAATCGGAAAACCAGAATCCAAATCGCATATTCTATGATAGGCAGACGGCACCCTTTAAGTGTTTTAGATGTGCGAACACTGCAAGGACCAAACATCGGCACGGAACAATATAAGGGTCCGGCCGAAATATGCACACGCCTTTGTGCAGCAAAAAAAAGTGTGTACAGCAATAAAAAGAAGACTCAACATTGAAAAGCTGCAAATCATAAAAAACGGCTAGTATCTTCGCCACTCCATTCATATACCTGCTTTCTGCAAGCATTGGGACCACATCTCCATCTCACTACGCTTCGCCGCCGAAAAGAGATTATGAGGACCATGCTGCAATTGGGAGCTGAAGAGAGAAGCGAGACATATTTTCCCTAATCAAAAGAGGGAGGCCGAAAAACGTAAGTGCGAAAAGCTTGAAACTTCAAAACACTTTTTCACCCTGTTGACTGGTAACATCACTGAAACCAGTGAAGCAGGTGAACCCTATTCAATCTTCGCCGGGGAAAACAACAAATCTGCTGGAGGCAACGGCCTGCCAGCTGAGCTATATAAGTACGGCGCGCTAGGAGTTGATAAGGTACATGCATGAAGCTTACCGTCAACAAATTTATTGGACCTTATTAGTGTTGTATTAGATACGGCAAGTCCATAAAAAGTGAGGTATATAGAACGCTTGTATTTATACTTTTTATTCGCAGTGTTATAATTTTTTTTACTCGAAAAATTATGTTTTTTTTTTCCGTACTACAAAAGGTATATCTACATTTTTTAATGCAAAGTAGTGTAAATTTATCAGTCGTTGATACAAAACGGTATAGACCATGATACAAAAAAGAAGATAGTTTCATTACTACTATTTTTTAATTATAGAGCAAATTTTTGACATTTATCCAGATGTAAACATTAAGCATAGCTTTGCTACATTGGAATTTTTTGAGAAGGGAGATTTTTTATGAAATATTTAGGATTTAATACAAGAGTAAAATTTGCATTCGAAAAATCACAAGTAGATGAGGTCAATAAACAAATTTGAAAGTTTTTCTCAAGCGCTTCAAACAGCCTTTGAAGAATATCGATGTGCAGAGATCAGGAAATAAAATAAAATAGAGTTTTGATACATTCATTTTTAACAAAGTCATTTTATTTTAAACAAAATAAGCATATTTGCATAAGTTTACTAAAAATTCATATGTATATATGGGGAGAAGACATTTTGATTAGTTTTGATTTGTTTTCTTTTGTTTGTTGAATATCTATAACTTTTTCATAAAAGTCTAGTTTATTATATAATACTTAAACACCATCTAAGTCCATATTTCAAACTTTGGAAAAAAAATTTAAAA